>JALIZH010026026.1:0-46077 GCA_030522465.1 Rhipicephalus appendiculatus | reverse complement strand
ACGAAGATGGCAGTTGGATACCAGGCTGCCATCGACATTCTCGAGTCAAGATGGAGCGCCGAGTGAAGAGACGTTCTAGAATACGGGGGGTAGACAGACAAGCCGGCGAACGCGTCCACTGTAAGCTCGTGCACATCTGCAACGCCACTAATAATTTCGCGCGGCTTGTCACGGGGTATCCGTTCTTCGCTTCAAGGCCACGCGGTGATACACAGCGTAACTCACTCAAAAAATTGAGAACTAAATAACCTGATTTTATGGTAATAATAACATTTTATTTATTCATTCAATCCTGCGGGAGGGATCGTCCTAGGTTCTGGCGACACGGGCTCGTTGAACGCCTGAGGGCATCGCCCCACATTTTGGTGCAGAAGGGACGCAAGATGACCGGGAGGGGAGGCGGCAATTTTTCGGCGCACTCCACCGTGACGTGGAAAGCCGTTGGGGATCTGCCGCAGGCCGGGCTAGAATTCACGTAGCGGTCTGGGTTCTCGATAAACGGACGACGAAACATATGCCTCCTCAACGTGTCGTGACGAAAACCGCTGACATGCGCAAAGAATCCGGGATCGTAAATGCACTCCATTATGTTCACTTGTACTGAAACACTCCCAGCGCTCCCAAACATCACACCTGCATTTTCAGGACCATTTGTGCTCGGCAAAAGCTTTGCTGACACTTGTGTTTGCGAGCGGAAGGCGAACGCCAGTAGTGTTTCGGTGACTTAATTCACATTCCGGCTTGGTAAACATGCAGTCCCATAATCTGCTACCTCGCTCTGCTGGTAATTTAAGCGAGTTATCACAAGCATTTGTGCCTGCGGCAGTTCTGCACCGTTTTGTGCAAGCACAGGGGTGTGCTTGTCAGGGACCGAGCGCCAGTAGTCGAAACAACACGCACATCCCACTCATCTGTGCACCCCTCCGTGACACGCAAGAAATAAAATGCTCATTTTTAATCAATTAATCGTGGGGGATTACCGTCCCAAATTAGAAAGTGCAAAGGCGCCTCTGGCTCCTGTATTTAATTGCATCTAGCACAAACTTTCGCTCATGGCAGAAGCTGCTTTTTCGCTCAAAACCAAACATGCAAAAGCCGCCGAAACCAAGCTGTCGCGATAGAAAAAAAAGACGCGACTTGCCTCAAGCGGGGTAAACGACGAGAGAGAAACACGAGAAGCATGATAACAGAACCGTACGACGCATGCGCGCGCGAGGAAAGAAAGAAAAAAAACCGGCAGACCCCACGCACTGTGGGAATCGATGTAATGCGAAACTGCCAGCAAGAAGCAAATCATGCTGTACATAATATGCATGTCATTATTTACATGTTAGGACCTATAATTTGTGTTCATCATACAGTCACGTCGCGCTATACAAATTTTGGTATATATCAAGCTAGCGAACTGGACGCAAGCGCACCATGAGCGTGGCATGTAAATGGCATTGTAGATGACATGCATGCGAAGATTTTTCTTGTTACCAGGTGCCACTTATGTTCGCTTAATTATTTACCTCGAATCGCAGCGAGACGCGAGACCAATCTGCCTCCGCTTCGCATGCGTTCATATTCTCGCGCTTTGCGCATCGTGCAGACGCAATCCGCGTTCCAGAGTTTTGACGGACACTTCGTCAATTCCAAAGTGTGTTCCTCGAACGCCTGTGCCCACTGAGACGGGGTCGGTCAGAAGGGAACGTGATGCGCGCGTCTCCCTCCTTGCATGATTAGATACGCCGGGCACAGCGACGCTACGCAAACAAAGCGCGAGCGCTGTAGAGTCCAACGCGACCGGCGTCCGTTAGCGCGCCCCGGCGCCCACCTGGCAACGTGCCAAGGCACTGCTGGAGGGACGGACGGACGCATGGAGGACCGGACGGACGGACGTGAGCATGAAACATTAAAGGTTTTCGCCTTAAAGTTTTTGTGTATATCAAGCTAGCGAAATGGCCACAAGAGTGTCATGAGCGTGGCATGCAAGCCATGTTGCACATGACATGTCATGATTTTCATATTATCACTTGTTATTTATGCTCGTCATACAGTCACGCCACTCAATACCAAATTTGGTGTATATCAAACTAGCGAAACGGCCCCGAGAGTGTCATGAGCGTGGTATGCAAGTCATGTTGCACATGACATGTCATGATTTCCATGTTACCACTTGTCATTTATGCTCGTCATACAATCACGTCGCTTAATATCAAATTTGGTGTATATCAATCTAGCGAAGCGGCCACGGGAGTACCATGAGCGCAGCATGCAAGTCATGTTGCACATGACATATCATGATTTCCATATTACCACTTGTAATTTTCTCGTCATACAGTCACGTCACTCAATACCAAGTTTGATGTATATCAACCTAGCGAAACAGCCGCGAGCGTACCATGAGCTTGGCATGCAAGTCACGTTGCACATGACATGTCATGATTTCGATATCACCACTTGGCATTTATGTTCGTACAGTCACGTCACGCAATACGAAATTTGGTGTATATGAAGCTACCGAAACGGCCGTCAGCGCGCCATGAGTGTGGCATGTAAATCATGTTGTACATGAGATGCAGGTCATGATTTTCATATTACCACCTGTCATATATGTTGGTCATGCAGAAACGTCTCATCGTACCAATTTTTGGATATATCAAGTTAAGAAAACGGCCTCAGGAGCACTATGGCCATGGCGTGTAAATCCTACTTTTCATGACAAGTTGTTCATGATTTTCATGATATGACCAGTTATTAAGGTTCGTCATACAGTCATGTCATGCCATACCAATTTTGGTATAAATCCCATTAACGATACGGCCAGGAGAGCACAAAGTCGTAGGCGGCTAGATAGATAGATAGATAGATAGATAGATAGATAGATAGATAGATAGATAGATAGATAGATAGATAGATAGATAGATAGATAGATCGCTCAAAGTCGCCGAAGTTCGCTAAGAAATGCTTCGCATTTAAAAAAAAGAAATGGAGAAACAGGGAGAGGACAAACGTGCGCGCGCCCGAAGCAGCTGAAAGGCTGAAACCCTGCCGTCCCGCGTCGTTGTCTTCGCCATTTGGACGCGTTGTTCAGTTGTTGAAGTTTGGTGATTGCTCAGCTGCGTCGGCGGCGTGTGCAAGTGTGTGCGCGACTGTGATCTCGACGCTGGACGTGAACGGCATTTAGCGACGGCAGTGCAACATCCCGTGCTGTGTACGCGTTGGTTTCGTGATTGTCTGGAGACTCAAGCCATTGCTCAAGCGAGCTTGCAGCTGGGTGACTGAGTGCCCGGCCAACACATGGTTCGGCACAGTCGGGAATATTAACGGTATATGGTGCTTCTGTTTTCTCTGGTTCGCGTCCTATCGTCGTTCAGATGTGTAATAGTGCATGGTGTGTCGCCTGTAAAGTACAATAAAATACATTAGGCGCACATACGTGTGATGCCTGATGCGCGTTTAAAAAAGCTTTTGTGAAGGCACAGGCGTCGCACGGCGAGTCTATCGAAGCTCGCATGCGCCTCGATTAAGTCAATTTGTGCGTTATAATTTATTAGCTGCCCATAAAGCGTGAATGCGGCAGCCTGTTTGCAGAAAATATACAATTACGCGAAAGCCCGCGAAGGCCAACTATGTTTTCATTTGATTCAGTTGTCACTCTTGGCCGCCTCAGTGGTACAATGGTTACGTTGTTCGGCTGCTGACCCGAAAGTCGCGAGTTGGACCCCGGCCGCGGCGGTCGTATTTCGATGGAGGCGAAATGTTAGAAGCTCGTGTACTCTGCGATGTCAGTGCACGTTAAAGAACAGGCTTCTGACGTCTTCATTAAGGCGGGCCTCATATTATTGCGATAGCAATTATATGGACACTCTCGGCTGATTTTCGCCGTCGCCGTCTGTCGACGCCGTCATGTCCCGGATATGTATATGTATATATAAAAAAAAGGCATAAAGAAAAAAAAGTCACAGTTTCACCGCAAGGGTGAAGCAATGAATGCGATAGCAAAAAATTGTAATGTTATACGAAGTGAGGCTGGCAGCTAACTCTTTTTGGATCCGATCTCACGCAACTCTAGAAAACGCTTGTTTAAGAGAATTCTCTTCGCGTTGAAAGCACAGCACGTAGAAGGGTACGCCGGCCCGGCCGCCGAGAAGGGGAGATAAAGCGCGCGCCCGCGCCCGCAAAATCGAACGTCGCCCCCCCCCCGCCCGCTGTCGGCCGCCGAGAAGGGGAGATAACGCGCCGCCCCCCGCTCGTAAAATCGAAGGTCGCTCGAGGGACCCCCCCCCTCGCGTGTTTTCACGCTCAGGAACGACGGGCGGGCCCGGTTATATATATACATATACGGCAAATGACGCCGACGGCGAAAACCAGCCGCGAGTGTCCATATAATTGCTATCGCAATAAAATGAATCAGTAGAAAAGAATTCCAAGACACCTGACCGGGGATTCGAACCAGCGACCCCTCACTCTGCAGCCTGCTGCGCTAGCCAACACAGCCACACGCCATGCTCGTGCCAGTGGTATAACGGCGAGCTATTCACATGTACCATGTGCCGCTCGCGGTACGCAGGTCTCGGAACAGTTTGAGCGTGTTTTCCACCACGCAGCCGGCGTCGTTGATAGGCGCGTTATCTGTGCTATTCTTTGAGCTTCAAAAATTTCTTCGGCCGTGTTGTGCAGACCGAGTTGCTCGAGCTTCTCGTTGCTTGTGTTATTGGGCAAGCCGAGTGCCGTTTTCAGTCCCTTGCGGAGCATGGCGTCGACCTTTTTGATTTCGACCTTGGTTAGTTTAAGAAACGGGAAAGCGTATGCTACGTGACTAACGAGAAAGGCGTGATACGCCTTCATTATGTTGTC
The DNA here is from genome assembly GCA_030522465.1 of Rhipicephalus appendiculatus. Classification (NCBI taxonomy): domain Eukaryota; kingdom Metazoa; phylum Arthropoda; class Arachnida; order Ixodida; family Ixodidae; genus Rhipicephalus; species Rhipicephalus appendiculatus. The sequence goes on along the minus strand of JALIZH010026026.1, from coordinate 41,232 downwards.
TTCTAGGAGGCCTGCTCTCTTGTTGGCGATTCTAGCAATGCCTCTTGCAAAGTTATTTGTGATTTTTTTCAAGACGCTTGAGCGCCTCCGTGTTGTGGCCCATCTTGGCGCTCAATATTAGCCCTAATACCTTGACTGTGTATACTTGCGGTATCGTTTGGTAGTTCAGAGCTTGGAGCCGTACTTGCTGCTGCTCTTTGCCTGAATTTGGTCGAGGGTCAAAAAGCTTGCCAACGACGTGAGGAAACACATTAGAGTTGAGCAAATCCCCCCGCAACGTTCACCCAACGTTCAACGAAGGCAGACGGAAGGACAGAGCGAGGGCGCTCATAAACAAGGCAAAAAAACACAACACGCACGCGCTATTCGTAGATGCCGCCCGCTACTACGGCAGGCAGGCGTTTGTCATAGCGGTCGTTGACATTGACGGAAAGCTCATCAACGCGGCAACCGTTAAAACAAGCCATGCTCACGAAGCAGAGGAAATGGCGATCGCGCTAGCCCTGCAGAGCTGCCGAGCCCATTCCACAATACACACCGACTCCAAGACTGCGACACGAACGTTCGCGGCTGGCCTAGTAGCTAGAAGCACCGCGAAACTCACCGCCAACGCCATACGAGAATACGAGAGGAAAGAAACGCTCACTGAAGAAGAAAAAAGCTCACATCCACGTATCCTGGTTCCCAGCGCACATGGGCCAGATACCGGGACTCGACCACTGCAACCCCAACGAAGAGGTCAACCGCCTGGCGCGTGAACTCACACGCCGCGCCGCGGACAATGACCCCTCCAGAGGTGGGTGGTACGAGAACCTCAGTAGTCAGGGCCAAGCACTCACATACCACGAGATCACTTCACATTACCGGGGACAAAGACGCGCCTTCCCAGCGCCGCACTCAAAACTTAATAAAGCACAAGCACTAACGCTAAGAAGATTGCAAACGCGCACGTACATAACACCATCCACCATACACAGAATCGACCCCGACACACCACCCACCTGCTCGCTTTGCGGCCATCCCTACTGTAACTTCGAGCACATGCTCTGGCTGTGCCCTACCCACAGCGCATCACACCTCAACACCCAAGAGGCTTGGCAGGAAGTCCTCACGAGCAGCGACTACAAACAGCAACTACAGGCGGTCCAGAGGGCCCGGGACATCGCTACAAGCCTTCGGCTGCCAGCGCCATCCTGGGCGGAGCCCCCCAGGCTGACTTAGGGGTCCTAACGGTCCCTACTCGGCCTCCTCAGGATATTTTGAATAAAGTCAATCTCTCTCTCTCTTTCCACCACGCAACGCTTTTACAGTTTCTTTCAAATTAAAAACTGCCCTTGAGACGCGCACGAAAAAGTGGCTCCCGTCTGTATCAGCCATGATGTAGAAGGAAAAAAGAAGAACAGCGGGCACACTTGGCGTCAGACGACACCACATGGCAGGAGACGAAGAGAGGTCATTCCACATACCGCAGTTTAAAAGAAAAAGAAGTATCAAACAGCGTCGATAAGTCGTATAATCAATCCTTGACCAATCCCCCTGAGTGGGTATGAGCCATGTCAGAGGCAACAACAATTAACAACAGCGTCGGCTTCTGCATTGTGGACACTCGCAGCGCGTTGCTCAAATACAAAGACGTAAGAACTGCGACGACAGTTGTTAGTTCACGTTGTCCTGTGTATACCTAAGCGTCCTCTTCGAGCGTCCTTCTTTGTGCTGCGGCGGCGCGTTGCAAGTATCGAGCTGCTTGTCGTTCTTCGTGTGACAAATTGATTTCTGGCTATCGCATTCATTGCTTCGCCCTAGCGGCGAAACTGGGACTTTTATAGTTTTGGCACGTGAAACCCTCAATATTAATGTTATTATTAGTTGTCATACTGGATGTGTTGCTTTCGGAGTGTCTAGCGTTACGTCTAGACGTAACGATAGAAGCCATTAAAGTTACGTCTGGACGTAAGAACGACGAGTGTTAAAGTTACGTCCAGCGGGACAACAATACAAATCCCCCCTGTTAAACCTATCGAACCGATCAGCTCCAGTGGCGCAGCGGGCTAACGTGCCGTGCTCGCAGCAGGGAGGTCGGTGGTTCGAATCTCGACAATGTTCTTTTCTTTTAAAGACGATAGTCTTTCTGGGGATACTTAAACGCAAAAAATTTGGTCTGTCTGTCTGTCTGTCACCCGATTCAGATCAGCTAGCTACAGGGCCAAAGTTTAACAAATTTCTGCACGCCCAGCCATCTTGAACTGGTGTTTGCGTTCATACTTGTGAACATATTCGATCAAAAAGCAAATACTACGCATACCTGAGGCGCAACATTAATATGTAAGTATCAGGTCATGTGTTCTTTTTATTAGAAAATACAAAGATACGTAATTCTAAAGACCCCAGTGTCTTTTAGGCTGTGCTGAAAATGCGAAGCTGTGCATGAACTGCGACGCTTTGCACGAAAAAGCGCTTTGCCGAAGATAAAGTCCAGCCGCTGGCAGTGCCCCTTGGTTCAGCACAAGCTCATGTTTTTCGATGGCGTCCATATCTCGCGCAGCGCCGCCTCTATTTTATCAATGCCAGCCAGATGCGGCCAATTCAACGTAGAGTAGGCGCTGTCTGAGGCAAGGCAAAACATAGGAGTACGGCCGGCACAAGACTATCGTCTTTCGACGACATTTGCAGCGAAGCACGCAGATACGCGGCCAATTTTTTTAAACTTTTTTCTTTTTTGAAGTACTGTTCCAATAGTATAGCATTAATGCTACACGGGCGCCGCTAATATATTTTTTTTTCTTGAAGGGATTCGCCTTCGTGACAGCGGCGAGCGCCCCAACCCACGTCGCTGCCACTCTTTCGCTGTAATGACACGAGCCACTTGAGCAAACGCTTGTTGATGAGCAAACGCTTGTTGATGAATGTAAACATTGAGTTTACTGCGGCTTCAGAAAGCAGTAGCACGCAGGTCTCCAGATAACTCCATCGCAAATTCACAAAGGAAGTGCTGTTGTGCACCTAATCCATGCTGTACCATGCTCTGTTTTCAGCTCTTTCATTAGAATGATACCTGGCAAACAACCTAATTTATAAGAAACTTAAATGCTGTGCTATTGACGAAATAGGTGTGCAGTGAGCTTGAAGCTGCAAGTATTTGTTTTTTGGTCTCACCACACAGGCAGTGCTAATTTGGTTGGCCATAGTGTGAAGTAGTTAGGGCAAGAAAACGGAGCACACAAGGAGATAGACAGTGGAAAACCGATTGTCCCATGTGTATCTTCTTTGTGTGCTGCGTTTTTCTTGCGCTAAGTAATTTTTTGTCAGTATGTACCAACTAGACCCTCATGAAGTCTTGTGCAGTGTGAAGGTTATCAATGTTTGTGCAGTTGGCAACGCTACACTACTGAACTTGGTGTGTATATTTCGAAATGCTCCAAGACTTTATTTGAAAGAAGGAAAGGAAGACATAGATGGTAACACAGGCATGTTTGCCAGCTGTTGATCTGGCTGGCCAAGCTGTGCAAACGAAGGGCGTACAAGGGTAAAAGATAACAGAGAACAACTTTACAGGAAAGAAGAGTACAACACCTTTTAACGCCTGTCTCTAAGGTCACTTTGTGTAGGAAACACAGCAACGCTTTTAATGCTAATGTTAAATGGGAGCAGCAATGACAAAAATCTTACAGCATAATACCGTGAAATATTTTTTCCCAAAGTAATATAAAAGCCTTATCCACACTGTCAGTTTGTTTATTGTGTGCTGAATTATTTTTCGTGTTTGAGTGCTTTAGAATAATAAATTTAAGACCTAAAGAAGTGTTTCATGCATGGACGTCAAAGTTAATTTATGCCAGTTATCTGATATAGGTACTTGTGTGCTTTACAGTTGATCGGTGCTGCATGAAATACTGAGTCACTACATAACACATATACAATTTCTTTTTTTACTTTGCAGGTGTCGCTCAAGATAGTAGATGCAACGCTATGCATCTATGGGCACCGGCAGCTTTCTCACAACACTTGAAGTTCATCTGAATGCTTCACAGAACCTGGGTTGGTAGCAGCAATCTCATTTGGATAGGGTGATCAAATAGAATGCATTTCTGAATTCTGCTATGCATACCAGTTTGTGATGAAGCAAGTCACTCATACAATGGAAACCTTGAGAGTACCACTATTTTGAGTCCTATTTCATGGTAGCTCTTATCTCAGCCATGCTGATACATTCTGCAGAATCTGCACCTGCACTGTCGCACACATAACACTATATTGAATTTACAGCGGAGTGCCTCGATAACAAACATCTCTAGCATGTAATGGACTGTACTGCAAAATATTTGCAGTGTTCTTAGCCAAATTGTCAGCATTTCGATGCATTACCTTTACAATGAAGTGGCATGTGCGTCCAAGTACTTCGAAGCTCCCTAGCACATCGTTATAATGGCGTTTAACTTTATTTTTGTGTTTGGTAGTTCCAAACTGTTCACATATTTGTGAGACGAATATTTGTCCCTGCTGCGCCTGCTTGAAATTAGGCTTGAGCCCTGAACTCTGAAAGTTAGGTGTACGTTTTAATTCATGGTGACACGTTCTTGCCTATCGGGCTTATTCAAAACGTTGTCTCAACCCATTAGCGCCCAGTGTACTTTACAAAGTACACTTAATTTTTGGGAATAGAAAATGCACAGTCCAATATTCTGATTTTGCTAATTGGCATTTTTGAAGTCAGACGTTGCAGTAAGATACTCCTAATCTCGCATGTTGACAAGGGTCAGTATTAATGGGAACAGTGATGTCAAGGAAAGTATAGGGGATGTTATTAGAAGTAATTGCAATGTAAATGTGAACAAAGAAAAAATGGATGAAAAGATAACTTGTCACCGACAGGGACCGAACCTGCGACCTTCGGATAACGCGTCCGATGCTCTACCACTGAGCCACGGCAGCGGCCATCCCCACGTTTGCATTTAAACGTGAAAGCGTCAGTCAGCGCCGCCAGTAGCCACTATAGCGAGTCTGGAACACTTTTTTTGCCTCTTGGTGTCATGTAGCACGTGATATTATTACGAGTTGGCAGCTGACCAATAATCCCTCGCACACTACCTCAAGGCATCCAGTCCGCCAGAACGAGACCCTCGCAATGAACAAAATGAGCAAATTTAAGTGCTCGTTTTTTTCTTTGTTAGACACAATATTAATGAGAACTAACAGACAATAACTCCAAGGAAAGTATAGGGATGGATGTTATTAGAAATAATTGTAATGTAAATGTTGACCAGGATCTATTGTTTCTAAACTACAAGTCTTTAAACTTTCCAAAAACGAGCGCACATCGAATGCATGTGTTGCGTAGCACATTTTCTAAAATAATTTGAAGTTTCGCACTTTATATATCGAAAAAAAAAATCATTGTGCTTTCAGAAGGAACAACGTAATAACACCTGCAACGTGCAAGAATCAGCTAAAGTGCATTGTTTTCCTCTGAACAGTAATCAAATATTGGTGTACTTTTCGTAGTACACCAATATTTAGTGCCTGCTGTTATCCTCTATCCGTACGGATATTTGTACAAGAAGCTCGAAAGACAGCTGAGGTGTACTGTCTGTCATAAAAGAAAGATATGGTGCTGCGGAAAGTGTGGCCTTACGCTTTGCAAGAAGCGTCGGTGCTTCGATAAGTTTTATATGCCAAGATAACTTTGGTATTAGTTTGGCAAGGGCCTAGCATGCTTGCTATTCTTGTACCGAGCCAGCTTGCCCATTGCTATGGCAAGAGCCCAGCATACTTTCTAAAGTACAGTACCATAACTTCTGAAGAAATAAATGTAACTCTACGAAAATTTGCAGCGGTTGTTGTCTACTGTAGTTTTATAAACGTATGAACTTTCAATAAAATCGAACTGATAGTATTGCATTGGCCTTAATGAGTTAAGAAAGTGAATTAGTAAATTTTAAAGGTTACGCGCTGCCTCCATGCTCTGAAATGCTATCTTGGAATCACAAGGTTGATCCAGCTTGTGGAGGTTTCTTAGACTTTCCACACTAGTAAATAAGCTGAACAGATGTGAACGGTAAAAAGGATTGGTTGCATACACCTCGTGATTTAACCCTTTCGGACGCCACCTATGAAGAACTGCCTGTAAATGGGTCAAAATAATACGTTATTTCAAGGCACTCAGTTTACTATTGCAACAAAAATAATGTCGTAATATGTTCATTTATGTGTGTTATAGTAACTTATTCTAATTAAGTTGTAATTAAATATCTGTTTATCCTGAAGTCATCCATGCTCTATTTTGGCATAAATAGAATGAAATCTCGGGTAAGAAATATTGTACAAATTCATTTTTCGTTAAGTCCATTTAGAGCAAAGAAAAAAGTATACTTTTAACATGGCTCGCAGGACGCGGCTCATCGAACGACTCGTCGAACGGGGTAGTGCCTTTAGCAATGTGATCATGCGCAACAGTACGCTGCGAAATGAAGTTAAATGAAGACAAATTTGTTATGCAGCAGGTTCAATTCATCTGAAGCTCAATGTATCTCGCTCTCTCTTAGCCCCTAGTTGATACAAGGCGCAAAAACAAATCATGTACACAATTGTGTACATAGCGTTCTCGAAGGGTTAAGTTATCACGGTTAGGAAAATTTTTGCATTCGTTTAGACTTGATAGTTATGTTTATTGCATGTCTAGTGTTTATTGCATGGCTAGGTGACATTTAAGTTAATATCAAGCACTAAGCAGCGTGGAAAATTTTCAGAGAACACGTATTTCGTCATTGGCAGCAGCAGGATAGTGCATGACTTATAGGCAGGCGCTGTATACACTGTTGGTTTAGTCAGCTACGTGTGCAGTACTAACAATGTTGTCTAGGTGCTGCTTTGACATTAGCATGGTTTTGGATTTAGATGTACATTAAAGAATCAAGGGTGTGCACTGTGGCATGCCTCATAAGTATATATCTATATCTTGTCCCATCTAGCCCAAGTTTTAAAATAATTTATTTGGTTGAACTTACAGTAAATTTTGAGGCTGAATGAATTATTTTTCTTGTAGGAGTTGCCTCCATGAAACAACAAGCAACACTGCACACTAGCCATCGTACCTTGTTCTTTTGCTATGTGCATCAAAACATGGCAGAAATACATGGACAAGCAATGAGCTCCGTCTTTCTGTATCATATTTCTACATCGTTCAGATTTTAGAACAAAAGCATGCTGCACTCGTTGGAGATCTCTCAAGGCAGCATTTCAATTTTTGTACTTTTGCGATGTTTTTTTCAAAAAGTCTGCAGTAAGAGATGTCATGTTATAATGTAATATCTGGGGTTTTACGTCCCAAAACTACGATATGATTATGAGAGACGCCGTAGTGGAGGGCTCCGGAAATTTTGACCATCTGGTGTTCTTTAACGTGCACTGACATCGCACAGTACACGGGCCTCTACCATTTCGCCTCCATCGAAATGCGACCGCCGCGGCCGGGATCGAACCCGCGATCCTTCGGGTCAGCAGTCGAGCACCGTAGCCACTGTTCCACCGAGGCGGACAGATGTCATGTTAGTCTTTTCTAGGACATTCATTTGTATGGATGCAGAAAGCCTAATATACTTCTTTATTTGATATATTTTTTCAGGAAGACTAGACACTTCTGGCGAAGCAGCAAGAGTTCTGGCCCACCTGTTCATCTAGAGGACGGCCTGTTCTGCGAACACTCGTGGGCCTTACAGTACATTATATTGACGATCTTGTACATCACTCAGCATTTAGGATTGCCAGCACTTGGACTCCTGCACTGTGTTATGCACGATGTTGTGTCCAAACTTTCCAATAAGAGTACGCATTTTGAGAATTTTACATGTCTTCAAAAAGGATGTAAACTTATTTAATTGACTAAACTTAATTCCTGGCTGTTTTACAACCTGTATTTATAGCCTGTTCAATTTTTATTCAATCTCATGGCATATCCAGTCCTTAGCTCTAATGTGTCAAGCCACCACTAGTATTGATAGGCAATTTTTAATTGAAAACTTGTTGTTGCCTAACGTAACTTTCCAGTTATGGTATTCGGATTAATTTTACATGAGGTGGTTTTGCATGAGCCATAAATTCAGCTTTTAAAGATGAACTACTTTACCGGTAGCAGATGATGGCACGGCACTAGCTGGCATGAAAATATTATAACTGTAGGCAGGCCCGTAGCCAGGAATTTTTTTCGGGGAAGGGGGGGGGGGCACTTGTTTAAGGCCTTGAAAAACACCTGTTTTTATTATTTGTCCTTGGTAAAACATCCCCTCCATCTGAATTTCAGGGGGGGGCCCAGGCCCCCTAGCCCCCCCTCCCCTGCTACGGGCCTGACTGTAGCTCTACTGCTTAAGCATAATAGTACGGGCGAATAATAGTTGTGAAATAATGCCTAGTTCCCAAGCTTAATTTTAGAAGTTTGCATCATCATATGAAAATATGTGAACAAAGGCAAGCGTGTTTACAAATTCTGGCAGGGTGGATCTATGGTCGACACCACAGGTCTTTATACAACAAAGTTGACTGCACAGTCGTCTATCATGTTTCACGCCTAAGGGCAAACTAATGCAATATTAAGAAATTGTACACTACCATGCCCATTCCACACTGAAGTTTTGCGGTGAAGCATACCAAAAATTAGACGGGGCCCCCCTGTTACTGGACAGTGTACCTTGAAAAGGGGCGTTTTTTCTCTTTTGTTCGAGGGGGATACTGTAGATAATCCTTGTGTTATACCAGATGGACTGAACAAATGATTCTTGCAAAATATGCAAATAGGCGACAGGCAGTGAACGGAAACAGACCGACATTCATCGAACATGGATGGGTTGATCTTTTATCAACGGTAGCATAATTTGTATAATGAGTTTGGACACACCTAAAGGCTACACGAGGTAGTACGAGTGCTCGTGGCACCCACTTGTGACTTGCTGTGACAAAAGATATCCTACGAAATATAAATAAACGTTATTTTCAAAAGAACAGCTGTGTCACTGAGGCATACAATTACGCCATTTTTTCTAGCAAATACTGCACAATTTCTTCAGGAGGACCGCCAAATACACGCGAACGTTCACAACAGAGAAGCGCAACAGTATTATCTTGTTATTTTTAGGGAGACATGTCACTCGCGAATTAGTGGAGCTTGGTGCACGCCTACGACGTTCATTATAACGGCGCGCGACACTGTAGAGTAAAGGTTATTTAGTGAAAGGGTAGCTAGTCTCCGTGTATAAAAGCAATTAAATAATGACTAGGACTAATTGAGAATCACTGTATATCGCGCCTCGGCGCGCGTTAAGTGCTCATGGTGGAAATATTCGTCTAACGCAGCCCGCCAACGTTGCAGCCCGCAACAGTACGTACGCGCGCAATAAATACACATGGTTGTATATGTGCACGCTAAAATACCCTTGTAACTCGGGCATTGACTTATGTAACAATGAGATGCCATAGCACATGGTCTACGAACAGCTGAGAACGCACTGGTGCCACTGAAAACACTTGCGGCTCGCGGCAAAAATAACCAAAATCACTCAACAGCACACGCTCGTAGAATACACATATGTGAGTTTCGCTACCTGAAGGTACTTGTCACGCTGGTATCTGGGAACTTTTGAGCGAGAATGACATCCACAACGTTAGGGTGAACACTCAAAAGGACATACGTTTATCATTTTGCTTGCGGCACGACAGACGACGAACCGAAGTCGGAGCATAAGGTGCTAACGGAGGTCTCCGCGAGTTCATGACGCCGAGTAATCTATTTACGAACTTAATGCAGGCGCAATACACGCTGACGATGCAAGAACACAAGTTTCAAGCTCCTCCCCTTTTTTTTTCAAACCACTTTGTGAATACATATGCTTGAGAAAACTCTTAAAACTTGGAAGCGCAAAATCGACGAGGACTACGAACTTTTAAGATTATGAACCAACTAGCCCAGCAACGCATTCTTCTTTTTTTGAGAAAACTCATCGCAGTATGCGGTGGCACTGTGGTGTAGTGGTTAGCGGGGTTTGCTCTCTGTGCGTGTGGTCAGTGGTTCGAATCCAGTGCTGTGTATGATTTGTATATGTATGTATGCACGGACGTATGTCTTTTAATTACCCCGAGAGTTAAGTATTAATGAAATTAATCCGTTAGGCGCTCTTACAGTGCCGAAAAAATTTTTTTTGCAGCCGCTTTAGGGCCGCCTATTAATAGCAAGCCACGCGTAAGCGTTGCAGGCTGTATGACCTAGAATCTTGCAAAAGCCACGTCAAGGCTATTGTGTTGCTTTTTCTGGGAGCCCGCTGCGTAGTCACATAACGAATTGACTAGCAGCGCCATAATTTGAAGATTTTCTGCCTGCAGGCGTGGATTCGAGCGAGTATTCGACTGGCAGTGTAGCGAAACGCTTCCAAACATCACGTCTTCATTAACATCTCCCGTCAAGACAGCGGGAAGTACTTGTAGCTGGGCTAGCTGGGACGCTCTTTCCCTCTGCTTCGTTCTTCTTGCGGTGTTTTAGGCGTCTGAAAGTTTCCCACAGCGGGAAGGTTCTGTTTAATCTACGTTTGTAGTCGCGAGCGCTCTACGGTGTTGTGGTTGCGTGGATGTGTGCGTGTACATATTTGTCTTTCTTTTTTCGCGCTTGATTAATTTTGTACCAGAGCTATTTCAATGTGCCAGCTTTACTCCCTCGGTGGGAGTGCCTTCACTCTATCGCAGACGGACTACTGTACTCCATGAGAGGGCGTTGGATCAGTCTCTCTCTAAAGAGAGTAGTTTCACCCCGGAAAAAGGAGTGCCCAGCGGGACAAGCCAAAACTCTCGCAAAGGGCGTAAAGGCCCTCCCTTTGTTCTAAGAGTGTTGGCTAAGGGGCCCTGTAGCCTTCACAGTGCTGAAACGAACTTCTGAAACAGAGTATAGTACTTCTTTTGTTTAGGATGATGCCAAATGCACTATGTGACGTGCTTGAACGGAAAAGCGGCACCCACATTGAAACGATCACATCTAGCGCCAAAACAACATGTATAGGGCTAGTCAAAAGATCCCAGGCCACTATCACATGTATTCATATGGCAGCTTGGCCTGAGAACTTTTGACCCCCCCCCCCCCCCCCCGGTACATGCACTGACTTATCAGAGTGCAGATAAACCTCGGAAGGCGAAAAGCTTGTGTATATCGTGTAGGCTTCCGTACAAGCATTTGATACCTGGGGCTTACACAACGGAGTAAGCCACCCCTGTGAGGAAGTGCATCACATTCGCACACAATGCAAACACGTTGTAGGCTAGTAGACGACTCAAGGAGCCATCCACACTATGCGGGGTTTATTCCGCTCGCCAATATCTCGAGGCCAATAGACGTTGGTCAGTCGAAAAACGTGCATTTATTAACGGGGTTCATTTTGGAGTTCAGCGGACATTTGAAAGCTTCGGCGAAAGGGGCGAAGTTCATGACCGCCTTGTTGCAGTCTCCGCCGTAGAGGTTGTCGGCGGCAGACAAAGCACAAGAAGCCGCACAAGTTGCAACGAAGAAGGCCTGTTCCTCGCTGAGATCCTGTAGGGAGGATAAGGGCTTATATCATATTTACCGGCAGCGCAACCACACACACGGACAGAGAAAAGAAGTGAAACGGAAACACAGCGTTGACACTCACAACTAAACTTTTTATTACAGAAACAACACTTATATGATCAACCCCCCTACGTTCCCCGCATGCGCAAACAGAAAGAACGCGTAAAGCTTGCGTACGAACAAAGGCAAAAAAGCAAAGCGAGCCCAACAACAATATACTTCAAAGTTACACGTGCTGGTCTAAAAATTCAAACTCGCAGTCATATAACGTCACCGATGGTTCACTGATACATGATGCACCTTGTTTCCTAATGTAATATGCCTCATTTAACTCTCTAACAAACTGGTTCCTTATGTTTCTTTAAAATAATGACATCACTGAAAATCGGTTCACACCCGCACCTGTCCACATGTGAAGCCAAATGAGCATACCCTCTTGTCTTCAATGAATTCTCGTGTTCTTTTAACCTAATGTTGACACATCTGCCCGTTTGTCCGATGTAACACGCCGCGCATGTGAAAGGAATTGAATAAACCACACCCATATTGCATGGCACATGTTGCTTTCTGTGCTTGACTTTACAACCGTTGTCATCCTCTTTCCCGCTTATTTTATCTTGAATTTTCTTGCAAACGCTAACGAGTTTGTTGGGGGCGGACAAAGCAACATTTACGCCGTATCTTGGTCCTACCTTCTTCACGCCATGAGAAAAACAATGAACATAAGGAATTCTGACCGTTTTTCTTTCCTTATTACGGCCTTCTAGATCCCCTAATGGCTTCCCGCCCTTGACCCATCGTATCAACTTCATGACGCGGCTCCTTAACAGTGGATTATCATAACCAGCAGACCTGAGCCTTTCAATCTGTTGGTTGAAACTTTCATTTAGTACATGGGGGGCAAGACCTAGAGATGGCTAACTTTAAACATGACGTGATGATACCATTTTTCACTATCTTAGAGTGACCTGAACGAGAATCCAGAAGTGGTTTTGAGGATCTTGGTGAATACATCCAACAAACATGATGATTCATAACCCTCAACTTGATATCCAAAAACTGAAGTTCACCTTTTTTCGGCGCCTCGCAAGTGAATCGTAATCCAGAACCACATTCACGGAACAGTTTCAAGACATCAGTCTTTGACGGCACAAATCACCACTTTTCATAATAATCAAAAAATCATCAACATATCTAAATAATTTTGTAATCCCCAAGGAATCCATGCTGAGATGCAAGTGACGTTAAAGCGTTGAGCTGGGCTAGTTGGTGTTGATTGACTGCTTCCATAATTGCTAGCGAACACGCACAAAGGACGACATAGAAAGTGACAGGACAAGCGCTAGACTTCAACTGATTTTTTAATTGACGTGAAGGGCACAATACATTTCTTTGCGCACGCGCAGGTGCCACGTCAAAGACAAAGTTGATCCCCCAAAAGACAAGAAAAAAGAAAAAAACAGAAAAAACCAAAGAAAGACAAGAAAGAAGAAAAAGAAAGAATTGCGGTCTTGGTGTCTTGTTCACGGCTCCTCATAAGCTGGCGGGGCTCTGTTCCGCTGTGACGGATCCTGAAAAGCCGCGGTGTGCTAAGAAACACCAATCAATGTTCACAGCTTGCAAGACAGGAGTCGTGTATACACTTCCACTTGCTTGTGGCAAGGTGTATATCGGCCAGACGGGCAGATGCGTCAATGACAGGCTCAGGGAGCATCGCACGGCTGTTCGATCGCTTGCAGGGAGTGGTTTCTTGGCGATGCACTGCAAGAAGTGCGAGGGTTGTACCCCAGCATATGACGCCACTTCTGTGATGTACGTTGGCAGGGGAACAGAGGAAGAGGGAAATAGTAGAGGCTGTCGAAATTCACAAGGCGGGTGACGCATGCGTCAGCACTCCGTCCATTGCGTTGTCCAAAAGGAGAACTGGACTATCTGTGTAACAAGAAACCACGTGAGAACTGGCGGTACCGATAGGCGGCGGAGAATGACTCTTTCATTTTTCTTTCTTGTCTTTCTTTGGCTTTTTCTTTTTCTTGTCTTTTGGGGGATCAACTTTGTCTTTGACGTGGCACCTGCGCTTGCGCAAAGAAATGTATTGTGCCCTTCACGTCAATTAAAAAAATCAGTTGAAGTCTAGCGCTTGTCCTGTCACTTTCTATGTCGTCCTTTGTGCGTGTTCGCTAGCAATTATGGAAGCAGTCATGCAAGTGACGGTCTAGTTTCGCAAGAAAAATGCTGCTTAGTATAGGCGCCACTCTGGAACCAATGCAGATTCCCGACCTTTGCACGAAAGTCTGCCCATTCCAACTGACTAAGGATGCTCTGCAGGTAAAACAAAAGTATTTCCAAAAAACTTTCAAGTGATATACCACACTTTTCTATGAACATGCTCTCATCATTATCTTCAACAATACACAATTTTACGCATTCCAAAAGTTTGTCTTGACGAATTGAATAAAATAAGTCTTCAATGTCAACACTGAACATGTTACACGAACTTGGGTTTGCTGTCTCCGGCCTTTGTTCGTACGCAAGCTTTACGCGTTCTTCCGGTTTCCGCATGCGGGGAACGTAGGGGGGTTGATCATATAAGTGTTGTTTCTGTAATAAAAAGTTTAGTTGTGAGTGTCAGCGCTGTGTTTCCGTTTCACTTCTTTTCTCTGTCCGTGTGTGTGGTTGCGCTGCCGGTAAATATTAAGTACAACCAACTGGCCCAAGTTTCCGTTTTGTTCAAGGGCTTATATGTCGTAAACATCTTGTTTGAATAATTTTTTTTAAAAACCCGAATGCTTCAGTCGGGAGGAGTTGCTGTATGATAGTGTCATTTGAACCAGCATAAAGCACTAGTACTGGTGTCATGCGCGGTCATGCGCGTTCATGTTCACAGGTCATGCGCGTTCATGTATTCCTTCCGTGCCTTTTGTGCCGGTTAGGCTTGCGGGACGGATTGGACCAAAGAAAGCGACCCCTACCGCAAAAGGCTACATGTAATCAGCTAGTCAGTTGCAAGTGAGAAAACAAGACATGGCTGTGAGCGTGAAAGCGCGCGCACGCGCACTGGGATGTCTCGGCACCACACGCTCAACGTCAGGCGGCGCGGCGATTGCAGTTTTATCTAAAGTTACTGTATATGCTCGCTACGGGAGCATATACAGCAGCTACCTAAAGGTAGCATATACAGTAACTCCAGTTTATCTATTTTTATCTAAAACCCCTGAATAAAATAAAAGTAACGCCAACTCCTCTCTCCTCCTCCGGCGCCGGCGTTCGCTCTCTCTTTTGTCGAGCGTGGCTCCCCCTACACCAGGGGTCTCAAACACGCGGCCCGCACATGACTGTCTTCGCTCCACAATTTAAATATTTTCGAAATAGGTTTGTTCGTGAGCTACACAGGTCTAAAGCATTGTTTTAGTGAGGCACCCCATGTGGTCACCCTGTCTTGAAGCGTAACCTGTAAATAAAAACTATGTTCCAGAATCGGCATGCAGCTTT
Source organism: Rhipicephalus appendiculatus (assembly GCA_030522465.1). Taxonomy (NCBI): domain Eukaryota; kingdom Metazoa; phylum Arthropoda; class Arachnida; order Ixodida; family Ixodidae; genus Rhipicephalus; species Rhipicephalus appendiculatus. The sequence goes on along the minus strand of JALIZH010026026.1, from coordinate 26,168 downwards.
TAGTGGTTTTGGAGATCGGTATGGATATGCTGATAGAATCTTAGCGCGAAATCTCCTTCATAAGTGAGCCGTATATGTGATATGGGAAAGGCTTTCCTTTACGTGGCTACGCTTGCTGACAATTTGCTCGAAATTCCTACTCCCTCCCCCCCGTTCTTACCACATTCACTGCCCCCCCCCCCCCCCCCACGGTATATGCGGGACCAAATTGCGTGACTGCGGCCCGCTGGCTGAGTTGAGTTTGAGGCCCCTGCCCTCTACACGGTGCGTAGCTAGCAGACGCTCTCCGCATCAAACGCTGTTGCCGCTAATCGCTCGCGCTCGTCAGCTGGTATTTCTGTCAGATGTTTCATGTCACGCTATTACTGGCTGCCGAAACATAACGCGAGAGGACATGGAAATGTTGTTGCGTTTGAGTGGCTTTGTTATTGGTGGCGAGACATTGAAATGTGCCGAGCGCGACATATATCTTTATCGGACCGCGGACAGCATATACCTGTCGGCGGGATGACGCGGAGACAAGAACGCGTTCCCATAAGATCTGGCGCTTCTAAGAAAATATGAATCTCTTGAACAGCGAACGCGGCTATAGGCACCGTACAGTCGAGTTTTTCATTGTGACTGCAGCGCCAGAACGCAAAGCCTAGCGGATAAAAAAAAAGTCACAGTTTCACCGCAAGGGTGAAGCAATGAATGCGATAGCAAAAAAGTGTAATGTTATACGAAGTGAGGCTGGCAGCTAACTCTTTTTGGATCCGATCTCACGCAACTCTAGAAAACGCTTGTTTAAGAGAATTCTCTTCGCGTTGAGAGCGCAGCACGTAGAAGGGTACACCGGCCCCCCGCTGTCGGCCGCCGAGAAGGGGGGGAGATAACGGCGCGCGCGCCCGCGCCCGCGCTCGTAAAATCGAAGGTCCCCGCCCTCCCCCCCGCTGTCGGCCGCCGAGAAGGGGAGATAACGCGCGCGCCCCCGCTCGTAAAATCGAAGGTCGCTCGAGGGACCCCCCCCCCCCCCCTCGCGTCTTTTCACGCTCACGAACGAAGGGCGGGGCCGGTTATATATATACATATACATATACGGCAAATGACGCGGACGCCGACGCCAACGCCGACGCCGACGGCGAAAACCAGCCAAGAGTGTCCATATAATTGCTATCGCAATAAAACAATAGTGATACGGGGTCGGTGAAAATAAAACGCGACGCGCGCGTCTCCCTCCCTGCGTGAGTGGGCGGATTGCGGCCGTGCTACATGGGGGACGCGTGCTCGCGTCTGTTTTCTGCGTGCCCCTTACGGCCAATGTAAGCGAACTTGGGTCGGGGTAGTGCGAGAAACGCAGCTCCCTCTGGTCAGTGGACGGTGCCTATGGAACGCCAGCAACTAAAGGTGCAAACGCATGCCCCCTTTTTTTTGAGAGCCAAAAAATGCTACATGCGCAAGACGCCGGCGTTGCCGGCGACTGTGCCTTGCATGCAAGCTGAGAAGTGTCCTCGCCTAAATAGCGTGTATATTATACCGTGGATAAACTCCAACCCAAAATTTTATTTTAGGAAAAAAACCCGACGTTTCGAAGCCAGACCGGCTTCTTCTTCAAGGGTGAGAAGGCCCGAGATGTGCCGCGCTTATATAGGGATGCTTGCCGTGCGTTAGAGGCTTGCCGCGACTCATCGCAAGCCCTGGCAGTAGAGGGAGGGCAATGTCCCCGTCGAGAGGTTGATGTTTCCCGCTGTCTGCTGGATGTGCCAGGATTCGAGGAGGAGCCGCCGGCGAGGGTTCCTTTCTTTTTCCAGAATCACCGCGTCGTCGGGTCGGATGTGATGGTCAGGGGCGTAGCCAGAAATTTTTTTCCGGGGGGGGGGGGGGCACCTCTTTGAAATGGTCATTTTACACTTTGTATGCCATGGCGAAAAAAAATTTCGGGGGGGGGGGGGGCATGTGCCCGGTGTGCCACCCCCTGGCTACGCCACTGGTGGTGGTCAAACCGCTCACAGCGTTCTGCTACTGCGCTCCGTTCGCTGTTCAATTGACGGAGGTCATTCCTGTTGTTGCGACTGGCCTGCTGCTGGAGCCGACCAGCGGGTAGCGTGGTGCCGAGCGTAAGGTGTCGAACCGCAGGCCCATCGATGTCCGGAGCAGAGCCGTGGCAGTGAGCGACTCGGGAGGAAAACTTAACAGAAGTTTATTTACATGACGAAAGATGACAGATTGAGAGACTAGTTACAAAAATGTCTGGGGCTTTTATGTCGCCGCGTTGCCAACTCTGGGCGCATTGTCCGCATCGTTGGCCAATACGGCTCTCGATGGCCTTGTAGCTCCACCCACGAGACTGGGGACCGACGTCCAATAGGTGCACGTGGAGAGGGCACCGTCGAAACGATGACCAAATATGGTCACGACAAGAGCACCACGGTTTTGCGCACAGTACCAACTTTTGCACACGTTTGCAGATCTTGGCCGGTGCTGGTTCCCGGAATTCTTCCGGCCGGGGGGGGGGGGGGTAGAGTCTCTGTGATCGTGCCGAAGAATGTCACGGCTTGATAGGAAGATCCTCCGCCAGGCAACAACACGCAGCAGGTGTTCTGTGGACTGGACCTCGGCTTTGTCTCCTCGTTGCTTGGAATGTGACGAGCAGCCTCGTCCCCCCGCCCCCGCCGGCAGCATCTTGCCACAAGGGCTGTTCGCGGCACTGCCGCTGGAATTTCTGGTCACTTGACCACGCCGCACGCTCGTAGGCATTCCAGGAAAAGGGATTAGACCTGCTCCCCCGAAGGGCAGCGAACCCGGGAGGAACTTTAGAAAAACAGGAGCATTCTCCGCGGCCACTGCCGCGACGGCTTCCAAGGCCGATCGTAACAGCTTCCCCGGCGGCCGGTTGAGACCTCGACGTACAAAGGTCGAACACCTTTGTGGGGGAGGGGTCGATGAAGGCGACGCTGAAGAAGTGACGTCCTGCGCTCCATCAACGCTGCTCTGCTGCATTCCTCTGCCAGCTCTGTTGATCTCGAACATCTGGTTTCGTCGTCCAATGTCGCAGAGGAGTTCTTCGCCTTGCCAGCCCGTTTTGCTTCCCGGAAGACAGCACCAGGGTCAACCACATGAGAACCACAACCGCAAAGCCAGCAAGCGCCCGAACTCTCTCCCTGAGACCCACCAGGCTTTTCACCCAAACAAAAACATTCTCTGCTTCTTAATTAAATTAGCAGCAATTCCAACAACCTAGAATAGGCTTCTCAAATGCACAAACGCATGTTGTGACAACGCACAACAAAGAACAAACAAAAAAAAAAGACAATAGTAAACCTAAGACACATAACCAAAAAAAAAATACCTATTAACACAAGCCAGAGTACTCGACGCCATCAAGTTCCCGGGAAACAGCGACTTAAGCCGTCAACGTTGCCATTTCGATTCGTGGGACACCCTGACGCTTGTCCTACCACTCTTCCGACGCGCTCGCGGTTTCGACCGGGTGAGCGCGCCCACAAACCCATTCTCGAACGCGGGGTTCTTCTGCCGTAACAACCAATCGGATCTGTTTGAAAACAGATAACCATACTGCATCGGCAGATAGGCAGACACAGCTGCCTTTGTATGCAATACGCCAAAGGGGCCCTCGATGCGAACCTTAGCAATCGGAAGGCATACATTTCGCGCTTCCGCCGACTGCTTAATCCAAGTGCATTCACCTGTGAACTGCCCCGGTTTTACATACGAGGAATGGACCACGTCCACCGTTGCTGCCGAATCTCGCAGCACGCGACACCCCTTTCCGTTTACCCTCATTTCTTTAATATATGGCTCCAAAAGTTGCATGCTTTCAACCCCGCTGTCAACTGACAGGCAAGCAACCCTTGGCTCCTCGCAGAACGCAGCCATATGACCTGGCTTGTGGCAATTGTAACACACAAGTGGTCGCCTCTTTTCAAAAGCACTCTTTTTGTGCTGTTCTCGAGCCAGATTGGCTTCTTTCGCCTCATCCCCTTTCGCTAAGGGCTCGGCGTTGTGCGCTTGATTCTCTTGGACGGACTGTCCATTCCACCCAGTTGCCCTCTTACTCTGGCACTCCCGCTGGTGAATCTCCTTTCTATCAAGCGCACGGCGCGAGACGAACTCTTCAGCAAGCTCCGCAGCCTTCGAAACAGTGCTAACGTCCTCCCTGTCTTGCACCCAGAGCCTAACGTCTTGGGGCAAACGACGATAAAACTGCTCGAGTCCGAAGCATTCAACCACTTTCTCTTTATCCTCGAATGCCTTAGCCTCTTTGAGCCACTCCCTCATATTAGCCATTAGCTTGTATGCAAAGTCAGCATACGACTCATCTCTCTGCTTTACGGCGTTCCGGAACTTCTGCCTGTATGCCTCCGCTGACATTCTATACCTCTTTAGCAGGTTCGACTTAACCTGGTCGTAATCATCTGCTTCCTCCTTGGTCAAGCGCGCAATTACATCGGCAGCCCCTCACACGGCAATAACGTCAGCAAGCACTGCGGCCACATAACTTTGGTAACACCCGCCTTCTCGCATGTGCGCTCGAAGTTTACCAAAAAGAGACCTATGTCCTCTCCGGAGCGGTAGGGTTGCATAAGGTCCTTGATTTTGAACGACTTTCGTTCTACCGCGCTGGACGCTTCACTGCCTTCTCTACTATTTCGAGCCTGGAGCAGCTCGAGTTCAAGGCGCTTTAACTCAAGCTCCTTTTCCAATCGCCTGTTCTCCCTTTCTTCCTCTTCGCGTTTTAGCTCAAGCTCTCTTTCCAAACGCCTGTTCTCCCTTTCTTCTGCTTCGCGCCTTAACTCTAGCTCCTTTTCCAAGCGCCTATTCTCCCTTTCTTCCTCTTCGCGCTTTAACTTCTCCTTTTCCTCAATCATCTCAAGACACTCTGAGAGCTCGTCGTCATCTGCCTCAAGGTTCTCAATAGCCGCGATTATCTCTGGCTTCCTCATTTGCTCCTGGACATTCAAACCCAAACTTTTGGTTAACTCTAGCAAAAGCGGTTTTTTCAGTGCCTTTAGATTCATGGTTGCTGCAAGTGCTGCTAATTCTTCACTATTACAAAAACAACTACGTTCTCGTGCTCAGATCCACGTAGAACAGTAGGTACCGAAATTACCACCTTTTCCAACAAAACTCAAAACAAAGCCTGGTAAAATCTCAGTGAAGAAAAGTCAAGCACTCACCACACCCTGCAGCCATGATCTCGGCGGAGTCGATCCCGACGCTGGCATCACTTTGTTGCGGACTCGGGGCTAGCAGAATCCCACCGTCTGCCATCGAGTTGTTGCGACTGGCCTGCTGCTTGAGCCGACCAGCGGGTAGCGTGGTGCCGAGCGTAAGGTGTCGAACCGCGGGCCCATCGATGTCCGGAGCAGAGCCGTGGCAGTGAGCGACTCGGGAGGAAAACTTAACAGAAGTTTATTTACATGACGAAAGATGACAGATTGAGAGACTAGTTACAAAAATGTCTGGGGCTTTTATGTCGCCGCGTTGCCAACTCTGGGCGCATTGTCCGCATCGTTGGCCAATACGGCTCTCGATGGCCTTGTAGCTCCACCCACGAGACTGGGGACCGACGTCCAATAGGTGCACGTGGAGAGGGCACCGTCGAAACGATGACCAAATATGGTCACGACAAGAGCACCACGGTTTTGCGCACAGTACCAACTTTTGCACACGTTTGCAGATCTTGGCCGGTGCTGGTTCCCGGAATTCTTCCGGCCGGGGGGGGGGGGGGGGGGGGGGTAGAGTCTCTGTGATCGTGCCGAAGAATGTCACGGCTTGACAGGGAAGATCCTCCGCCAGGCAACAACACGCAGCAGGTGTTCTGTGGACTGGACCTCGGCTTTGTCTCCTCGTTGCTTGGAATGTGACGAGCAGCCTCGTCCCCCCCGCCCCCCGCCGGCAGCATCTTGCCACAAAGGGCTGTTCGCGGCACTGCCGCTGGAATTTCTGGTCACTTGACCACGCCGCACGCTCGTAGGCATTCCAGGAAAAGGGATTAGACCTGCTCCCCCGAAGGGCAGCGAACCCGGGAGGAACTTTAGAAAAACAGGAGCATTCTCCGCGGCCACTGCCGCGACGGCTTCCAAGGCCGATCGTAACACTGTGCTGCCGCATTCTTTCGTAGAAATTCTTGGTTTCCCCAATGTAGAAAGCGGGGCAGTCGGCGCACGCGATCCGGAACACGACACCTTGAGCTTTTTCCGCAGGTGCGCGATCTTTGGGCCGAGGAATGAAGCTGCCGATGGTGTTGGATGGCTTGTGGGCGACGTTGACTCCTGCGTTGCAATGTAGGGGATCGACACGCGGTGCCGTGGGTGCCACGTTTTCTCCGTCTTTTCGCTTACGGAGGGCTCTGCGAATAAACGCTTTTGTGTAGCCGTTGGTGCCGAGGTCACGGATTATTTTCTGCCTTTCCTCTTTCCGCCGCTGTGGCGACGAGCAGATTCTTTCGGCCCTCCTAACAAGGCTTTGCATCACGGAAAGCTTGTGGCAGGCGGGTGGTTCGAACTGAAGTGGAGGTAGCTTCCTGTGTGGGTAGGTATCCTGAAGACCGAGAAAGAAAGGCTCTGTCGTTGCCTTCTCACCAGTACATCCAGAAACGGGAGAGCCGAACGGTCCTCCATTTGCGCTGTGAACTGTATGTCAGGCTTAACAGAGTTCAGGCGGGCGAGCAGGTTGTTGACCTCGCCAGATTTCACAACACAGAACCAATCGTCCACATAGCGAACAAACAGCTTGGGTTTGGGGTCAAACCCGGAAAGCGCCCGCTTTGCAATGTCCTCCATCACGAGGGATGCCACCGTTGCATAAGGCCCTCAACCACCATCACAGTCACAAGAGTCATGGCCGAGATCACAGAGTGGCTGCATAGCAATGGCTATAGTCAGGTGGTGGGTGCAAGCAAAGAATAACACGCACTACCGGTGGTGTCTGTCGCCCACGTTGACTCCATTCCTTGATCGTGCTTGCATGTGCTTGCGGGGGCTTTGTCCGTCCCTGCTTCCCTCGTCCCACACCCCATCTATCTCTCCCCTTTTTAGCTTCCTCCTTCCTCTTTTCTAGGAATCCTCTACTCTATGGAGCGGCGCCCACGTCCCACACCCGCACAGCGCATGCGCGTACCCTCTCTCTCCTCTCCTACGCTCCCCCCCTTTCTCCGCTCTAGGAATCCTGTACTCTACGGAGCGGCGCGCACAACAGGTGATGTGACACCTTCATACTCCGCTGGGGGGCGCCACGGTAGTTCCGCGGTATGAAAATGATGGAGAGCGCGCGCCTCATTCTCTCTCCTGGGCAGCGCCGCGATGAGCGCTTGGGCCGCTGCCGCGAAACGGGAGCGGCGACGTTTTCCCAGCTCAAGCTAACAATTTCCCCGCTGCTTCGCATCCACACATGGTTCCCTTTAGCGGGAGATGGGGGAAGTTTTTTTTAGCATGCTTATTATTGCACCTAACACTTGAAGCGCCTTCGGAATTCCCTCTCTTGCAAAACGAGCATAGCTTCTTTCTTGCCGTAAAAATAACCTTTCTTGAATAATTCTTTTTAAGGTGTGCGAGACCTTGTGCACATAGGTGTGCGAGACCTCGGCAGAAACTTTCGGCTTTGGTTCATCCTGAGTTGTATGTTCGGCACACTCCAAGCTTGTGAAGCGGGGAATAGCAAAAGCATGCACGATGACAGCCTTGTCAAGGTCCTACCATCACCAGGTTGAGATCAGTTTCGCCAACCACATTGACCGACTTAAGGCAGCAGGCTTTCCTGACCATTTGCTCTCGGACATAGCCGACATGAAGCAGGGAAGGAGTTCGGAACATACAACTCAGTATGAGCCAAAGCCGAAAGCACCCGGCTCCCCCCTAAAGCCCTCTACGAGACGTTGCTCCCGCAAGCGATGCGGAAGATGACATCTTTCCGCTTCCTAAAACAAAACACCTCTCTCATTTGTACGCTTTGCCTCGCTCCCAGCGAGCAATATGACCTTATCACAAATGGACAACGTACGGAATGTCAAGGCGGCGTCGATATTTCTTTTGGAGTCCCTCCATCAAGCGGCTATTGCAATAATAAAGCGCCTTGCTCATAGCGAATCATGGTCTCACCGCAGAAACACGGTCGTGATTGCGTCCGTAGTCTCTCCGGAAAGCTGCGTGTGCCACCTCCATCGCCGGCACCTCAGGAAACACGGTGGCGTTTTTTCCAAGGCAACCACGCACTCGTCGCTCGTAGTGCGGCTGCGACGCCTCGCTGAGCCACGAAGGAATGCGCGCCGTTGAATCAAACTGCACCGCAGAGAAAGGTACACAAGAAAAGTTGTTTGCGTGAAACAAGGCTATCTGAACCACTATGCGAGCTTAAAGAGAAAACACAAGTTTTAAGGCGGAAACCTTAGATGGCTCATCAAACGTGAAAAGCGACCGTTGGCGGCAACACGACTGATAGAAAAAATTATTACGTCATACGCCACCGAGTAGTCACAGGTCGCCAAAACTTGTGACTTCATCACGTCAAGTGATGTGACGTCACGTGATGAAGTCATCACACGTCATCGTGATGCAAAACCACATGGGGCGCAGAGAGGTTCCAACGCCTCCGATCCCAGAGCCAGTCCGACTGCTCGTAAGGTACAGAACGATTTCGGGAGGGGGGAAGGGGACAATATAATCGACTGACCAGACAATGACGATATGTCTTGAGCCTTCGAGTCATCTTAGGCATAAGGAACCGTCTGCGTTATGCATAAATGACATGGCCGTGAAAATCATGGCCTTAATTTTGTTCTCTTAGGTAGTGCGTGTTATTCACAAGCGGCAGACAAATCTAAAACCCCCCTATCTTTTTAAAAATTACACCATCTCCCTCTAAAAGGAACCATGAGGGGATGTGAAGCAACATTGGGGGTGCACACCAAGTTTCCGTTTACGTTCACTCGGCCGTCAAAGCCAAGCGTCGGCGTCGAGCTACCGCTTCAGCTACAGAGAGACAACGCGAGTCTGCGGCGAGGGTAGCGAGGCTTTCGAGACAACCGCAGCGACCGGGAACCGACGGAGCGACCGCACGATTCAAGCGAGACTTCCTCGACCGAGCGCACGCGCTTATATGAAATGGGGGGAGGGAGAGGAGGGAGTGGGTTTACAGGCTGCAGCGCGGGGGGGAGGAGAGGAGAGAAGGCGACCGAACACTTGCGTAAACGCCCGCGTAAAGGAGGAGAGGTCGCGGCTACAGCGCGGGGGAGGAGGAGAGAAGGCGACCGAACACCTGCGTAAAGGAGGAGAGTGGGAGAGAGAGTAGGCGCATGCGCAGTAAGGGTGGTCAGGAAGCACACCGCCACCACCGGATTGAACTCCGCCCTAAGCTGCTTCGCATCTAAAACAACGTTGGGCTGCCCCTACTTGCTACTTCCTGATGTCATCAAACAAATTCCATAGATATCTTGCCATTAGCTGTTAGAAATTTATTATCCTGGCAGACTGACCTGTCAATGCGCTCCTTGCTAATACTACGTGGTCAAAGCACTCCTTACTGCGCGCAGTAAATTACATAAATGGCTATCAGATTTCACGTAAAAAAATCATAAATAAGTATCAAACAATGTCCACACGTTTCCAGTACTTTCAAAGGTCAGCTATTGATTTACGAGGTCTGTCAAAAATATGGAGCCTTCTTTTTTCCCACGTAAACCAATGCAGTGTGGGAGGTTTTCTTCAGCGGCAATGTGGAAGAGATGTTCATGCTCATACGCGAATTTTTTTACGGCCAGTGTCAGTTTCTGGTAAAGGAAACTGTCATGAGTGAGGACGTGTAGTGAGCGCTTGTACTTGCTCTTCTTCGGTTGCGCTCTCCTTCATACTTTTACTCACTGGGGAAATCTCCTGGACGATCTCTTTCAGCGAACCGGCTGTTACCTTTCGGATGTAACCTAGCGCTTCCAATTGTTTTTCTCCTTCATCTACACTATGTTGTTTGCATTGTTACAGACTTCATATACCTAGCGTTTTATGTAGATCCCAAATAACCTAGGCACGGCCTTCTCTTTTTAGTGAATCTCTGTGAACCAGCGTTCACTTTCACCTTTAAGTTTTGCCTCGACCTATATCTGTGCAATGGATTTTTTTTGTCTAAATATATTTCCCATGCTTTCTTGACTTCGGTCACTTCTACTTTTTTTCCTGTCTTTTTTTCCCGTGATGCTTTAAGTCGCTTCTCGATCGCTTCCCGGATTTCCTTATTCCACCAACTTTATGGCTTCCTCTTTCATTTCCAGCAAATAGTTCTCTTTCCTTACAGGAAATTTCCAAAATGTACAGCGCCATCTGTCGACAAACCCATAAGCTGGACCCGCCATGCTTTGTTGGGCACGAAAACGAAACCAGTTGCATATCGCAGCCTTTCAAGTGCTAGCTGCTGGATTTTTATCTTCGTTATTCGATGACTTCTCAACTCAATGCTTCATGCGCTGTTTAGGCAACGAGGGAGCCCTGACAATGGCGGGAACAAGGTAGCGCTAATTTTAATCGAATTTATCAGTTACTTGAACGAAGAAAAAAGAATGTACCCGTGCGAACTTGTTTCGTCAAGATGGGTACTGTGCTTAGGCTTAGGTTCGGACATGACCGGCACGCGCTAAAGCGCTCTGCAACCTCAGTTCTTATTTCTCTGCCAATTTAGTTGCTCGCCTGTAACATAAGCTAAACTTGCAAAACAATATATTGCCATATATGCATTTTAAAAGAGACGGCCGACGTCGCACACGCGCGAGAGAGCATGATTAATGGACATTAGGTTGTCGGTGTTGCAGATCGACGAAAGCAACGATTTAGGCATATAAACGTGTGTAAGCAGTGCCACAGACGCTGCTGCGCGCGTCCGCGGTAAATCAGTGCCGGCACACATGACTCGATCGGCGGAAAGATCCGAACAGGCATCTCTTTGTAAGCATCGCAAGGCAGTGTGGGCCGTAAGTACATAGTCCGCATGCCGCGTCTGCCCTTCACCTTACACCGCGTTATCCCTCCACTTTTATTTTTCTTCTGCTTTCTTCGGTGGGAATGCGCTGCGATCGCCAAGTTGAGCGGGCGTGCCCACATCGGCTCCGGCTTCTACAACCGATTTCGCAGTGATTTCTCATGAAGTCCGCGTTACAATTCATACCAACCGATCCGTGAAGTTACGGGGAATCCGAGGACGTCTATTCTTCAAGTGTGCTGCCTCTTTTGCCAGTGCTGCGAACGATTTCGTGCCACAGCCACGTCGACGCCACGCTATGCCTAGGCGTGCCCGCCAACTGCTCGGCCAACAGGCGCGCCGGCTGCGCGGCGTGTCTCCGCGCGAGCTCTTCAAAAGAATACGTGCCGTTCACCCCGGACTACGGAAGATGGAAATTCAAGTGGTAGGAGAAGACATATCCCAAGATGAATTTACCGCCGAAATGGGATGGCAGACAGCCTGTTCTCGTCGCTCCGATGTGCGACGTGGCAAGAACCCACCTCTCGGCGAGACCGCCTCGTCACGAGACTCTCTTTCCGGCTCTAAACATAAGAAGAACATCAGAGCGCAGGTCCTCAAGGCAGGCCGCATGCCCCAGTTACCCAAGGACGAAATCAAGAATTATCGTCAGACCGAAAGGCGGACTCAACATCAATAAGGTCGGCAGTCCCACCGTGACTTCAGCCATTTTCCAAGCTACCCAACTCACCACAGAGGAACGACAGGGATGACACGATCTGTCCTCACGTACAACAGAATATCGTCGTAGTCAGGAACAATGGTAAAGTCAACTCAGTGCCGAACGGAATGTTCGAATGAAGTCTATACAAGTTAACGGTGCCATTCACGAGATCAACGCTTACGAGGCTGCACCGGACAACACGACGAAAGGGGTCGTCCGCGGTATACCCCTCACCGAAAATGCCCAAATGATAGATTCCAACATTGTTAACACCAGTAACCCTCTGGCCCTGGCTGCCAAGCGCATTGCCTCGACCACAACGGTGATCATCGCATTCGACGGTCCACGAGTACCACGCCTTGTCCGCTACGGCGCGACGCTCAACCCGCGCTCCCGCTACAGGAAGTAATTCGATATATGCTATCAATGTGGTCGCCTCGGTTACCGCATGGACGCTAGCCCACATCCGGGCAAAAAAATCTGCAGAGGCTGTGGAGTTCGTAACCCAGACCACGAACACCAATGTTTCCCCAAGTGTACTCTGTGCGGGGGCTCCCACCCCACCACGGACAAAATGTGTACCGCCAAAGTACAAGACCCCGTATATCACCCAGAAACGACTGTGGGAACAACATATGGCGTCAGAGAGTTCTCACCAGCCCAACGACCTTCTACCCAAGGAATCCAAGTACCGCCCCAGATCTCGCTTCCGCTCCCGCTCTAGGGCTGGCCGATCCAGGTCAGGATACTGATCGACACCAGGAGGCCAGCCGACTACCGACAAGGTGAGCTTCGCAAAGGCTTTGCAAGGCGTCTCGCGAGAGGGTCCGATAGCAACCTCCCCACCTACACCACCAGCAGATAACGCAGTTGCTAAGGCGAAATCCTTCAATGTCTCATGCTCACATCCATCCGTCCACCCGCTCGGCGTCCGTCCGTCCGGCGTCAGTCCATCCATCCGTCCGTGTGTCCGTTCGTGTCCGTCCATCCATTCATCCGACCATGTCCGTCCATGCCCATCCATCCGTCCGTCCGTCCGTCCATCCATCCATCCATCCATACGGCCGTCCGTCCGTCCATCCGACCGTGTCCGTGCGTCCGTGTCCGTCCGTGTTCATGCGTCCGTCCGTCCATGTGTCCATCTGTGCGTCCGTGTCCGTCCGTTAATCCGTCCATGTCCGTCCGTCCGTCCATCCGCCCATGTCCGTCCGTCCATCCATCCGTGTCCGTCAGTGTTCGTCCATCCGCCCATGCCCGTTGCCGTCCGTCCGTCCGCGTCCGTACGTCCGTCCGTGCCCGGCCCGTCCATCCATCTATCCGTGTCCGTCCGCCTGTCCGTGCCCGTCCGCCCGTCCGTGCCCGTCTGTCCGTCCGTGTCCGTTGCCGTCCGTCCATCCGTCCGACAAAACAAAAATACATGGCGTAGTCAGTCGAATGGCCACAAGCTTTCGCGGAACACACTTTGGAATGTACAAAGTGTCCTTCAATTTTTTTAACGAACTTAGAAAAGAGATTGCGGCCATGCGTGACCTAATCAAAAACACACAGGAGCTCCAAAGCCTCAAATGAGACAGGTACCAGGCTATTGTTAAACCCCCAGAAACCTCCAGCTCTCCTTTCACGGAAGAGTCCTTGACACCAGCTCCCAAGAAAAGGGCCCTCCGACAGCAGGACGGTAGCTTCACAGGGCAGGGACGTTCGGAAATCAGACATGCTCACGTGGCTACAAGGCGCTGTAGAAAATCTCCAGACTGCAATGCTCGCACTCACTCAAAGGGTCACCGCCCTAGAAAGCAACTTCCAAAGCGTCATCGCAGCGGCCAATACCGTCCACCCCCCGCAGTAAACATGGATACGAGTGGAGTGAATCAACACTCCCCCGCCCAGCCACTGGCGGTCTCATCCACCCACCATCATGGCTTTTGCTAAGAAGGAGACGGTTATATGGCAGTGGAACTGCCGAGGCTATTTAAACAAACAACCCGTGCTACGACAACACATTCACACAATACCACGGACACCAGACGCTCTCATACTCCAAGAAACACACAACACTCGAGTCACCCTTCCTGGCTACCAGTCTCTTACTGTGGCAACCTCTCAGCACGGAGTGTCTACACTCGTTCGAACCAAATCTCGGTAATCGAGCACGACTTGCACGACCGTCACACGGAACATCTTCTCGTCGAACTGATACCGAATACACGGCGTGCGACAAGCATTTTCATCCTTGAATGTCTACAATGCCCCTCAACAGCATCAGCACTGTTTCCTATCACTATTCATGAAGGCTCTTAACGTCGCCGGCTGCAACCCCCCTCGTAATTGGCGCCGACTTCAAAGCCCCGCACACGGGATGGGGTTATAAACACAGCTCCATAAAGGGCCGCAACTTATGGCAAGATTCCCATGATCTCGACCAAACGCTCATCACCGACCCTTCCTTCCCAACACGCCTCGGCACATACACAGCTCTCGGCACATACACAACGACACCCGATCTCACCAACGACACCCGACCTCACACGACACCCGACCTCACTTTCACGAAAAACATCATCATCAGACTGACTACGCCCACTGCAGGGCAAAGGCCTCTCCCATGTTCCGCCAATCAACCCGGTCCTGGGCTTTCTGCTGCCACGTTACACCTGTAAACTTATTAATCTGATCTGCCCACCTAATTTTCTGCTCCCCCTCACGCGTTTGCCTTCTCTTGGAATCCAGTCAGTTACCCTTAATGACCAGCGGTTATCCTGCCGACGTGCTACGTGCCCGGCCCATATCCATTTCTTCTTCTTCATTTCAACTATGATATCCTTAACCCCCCGTGTGTTCCCTGACCCAATCTGCTCTCTTCCTGTCCCTTAAGGTTACACCTATCATTTTCCTTTCCATCGCTCGCTGTGTCGTCCTCAATTTAAGTTGAACCCTCTTTGTAAGTCTCCATGGTTTCTGCTCCGTAGGTAAGTACCGGTAAGATGCAGCTGTTATATACCTTCCTCTTGAGGGATAACGGTAGACTACCATTCATGATTTGAGAATGCTTGCCGAATGTGCGCCATCCCGTCCTTATTCTTCTAGTTATTTCACTCTCATGATTCGGCTCCGCGGTTACCACCTGTCCTAAGTAGACGTATTCCTTTACAACTTCCAGTGTCTCGCCACCTATCGCAAAGCGTTGTTCTCTACCGAGATTGTTCCACATTACTTTATTTTTATGCAAATTAATTTTCAGACCTACTCTTCTGCTTTCCGTATCCAGTTCAGTAATCATGAGCTGTAATTCGCCCCTTGAGTTACTCGTCAATGCAATGTCATCAGCGAATCGCAGGTTACTAAGATACTCTCCATGAACTCTGATCCCTAACTCTTCCCAATCTGGGGCCCTGAAAACCTCCTGTAAACACGCGGTGAATAGCGTTGGAGAGATCGTGTCTACCTGCCTTACACCCTTCTTTTTTGGGATTCTGTCGCGTTCTTTATGGAGGACTACGGTGGCTGTGGATCCGCTGTAGATTTCTTCCATTATGTTTATATAGGCTTCGTCGATGCCCTGATTCCGCAGTGCCTGCATGACTGTTGATGTCTCCACCGAATCAAATGCCTTCTCGTAATCCATGAAGGCTATGTATAGGGGTTGGTTCTATTCCGCGCATTTCTCTATCACCTGATTGATAGTATGAGTATGATATATTGTTGAGTAGCCTGTACGAAAAACATAGTGAATGCTCAATGGCGCAACACCCACTCGGACCTAGGCAGTGATCACTCGATTCTAGAAATCACACTCCCACAACCCAACAGCTTTGCCAACGACACCGCGGGAGTTCACCTTAGTGGATTGGGACGCTTTTCGCAAACGCCGCATAACGGAGTCGACCGGCACCTCTATTTCCAATATCGAATCATGGTCGCGAAGTCTCCAAGCAGATGCCCAAAAGGCTACGCGTAGCACCCAAACCGACGTCCCGACTGAGAGAATGGATAGTCGACTCGCCCATCTTATTGAGGCCAAGGCCTCTATCCTCATTCGCTGGAAGGGGCAGAGACTAAACAAACGACTCAGAAAAAAAGATATCTGAAATCAATAAGCGTATCGAGGACCACTGCCGGGTTCTCAGTCACCAGCAATGAACAGAACTCTGCAACTCCCTCGATGGCCAACTCCATATCTCGCGTTCGTGGAAAATTCTCAAACTCCTTCTCGACGGCACCACAACCAGAACTCATCAACAGGACCGGCTAACCGAACTAATATTCCAAGAAACCAAAACACACGGCAAGGACCACGTAATCAGGACACTGTGCCGAACGTATATCCCCACAGGCCCTTCGCTGACTCACGCACCATACGCGGGCTCACCCAACGCCGCCCTACATGAGGATTTTAGTATAGCCGAGATTTACACCACCCTTCACAAGCTGAACAGGCGATCGGCCCCCCGGTCCGGATGGCGTCACGAACAAAACCCTGAGGAACCTTGACGACCCACTTGTAGAACTGCTCACCGATTACATCAATGATTGTTGGCGCCAGGGGTCCATCCCCCCGACAATGAAAAACTGCCAAAATAATTCTTATCCGCAAGTGAGGCAAGGCGTCTAGTCTCGAATATCTTCAGCCCATCTCCTTAAAGGTAAGGTAATGGAGCACGCGCTCCTTAACCGAATGAACTCTCACCTCGAGGATACGGCAGCCTACCCGCACTCCGTCATCGGTTTTAGGGCACACTTGTCAACACAGGATACCATGCTCCAACACAAGCACCGAATCCTCGATGGCAAATCCCGCCATGCGAAAGTCATCTTGGGACTAGACCTTGAGCGTGCTTTTGACAATGTTGCTCACTTCACAATACTAGAGCGCATCTCACAACTCAACCTCGGAGAACGCACCTATAATTATGTCCGGGACTTTTTCTCAGATCGACGAGCGTACCTTGTGGCCGGGGACATCGTATGCGACGAGCACACTCTTGGATGCTTGGGTGGGGTATCTCATATTGCCGATGCTATTCTACCTGGTTATGATCGGCCTGGTGCAGAAACTCCAGGAACTTGACGACATCGAACATATAATCTATGCAGATGATATAACCATCTGGGCGACCAAAGGGCAGCGACGGCCAAATTGAAGCAGCGTTACAAGACGCCATCGACACAGTGGAGAATTATCTGCTAAACACAGGCCTCAAATGTCCCCCAAACAAATCGGAACTTCTACTGTATCCCCCCCCACACTCCGTGGTTGCCCCCCTGTGGCTTCCACCGCCAAGCGCACTTACGAAGAGATCCACCTCCGTACACAGGATAGAGGCACCATACCAGCGATGTCGTCCATTAGGGTCCTAGGCATGAATATCTAGTCAAACGGTGGAAACTCCACGGCAATCACTAATATCCTTCGCCAAACAGCCAATACATCGCGTCTCCTCCAACGCGTGACAAACAGGAGACAGGGGATGAAAGAGGAGAGCCTCGTTCACTCCTTTGCCACATCACGTATGTCACCGCTTTCCACAATTGGTATAAGGCAGAAAAGACAAAACTCGATATCGTCACTACTCGGGACCACTATCTAGGCTCTTAACAGGTTGGTGAGGTTGCGTCTCGTGAGATTGCGACACCTCCTAGCACCCAATTACAAAATGATTGTTGAACTCACAACTTGAAGGTTTAGAAAACAATGTCCGCCGATATTGATATTCAGGCATGATAATTCCATATATATTCGTGATTTAAACGCAGTGATGAATTTCCTCGGCAGATGATCGAGACGTGACGCGTACTTCCAGGGCTCTCTCCCGTCGCCTGTTTGCTCCCTCTCGTCCTCTCGTGACGTTTTGTCGCACTCTGTCGCAGAACGTGTACAAGATAGGGCCATTGGATCAGTGTTGCCAACCAATTTTTGGAAAATACCCCACTCTACCCGACACAACTTTTTTTATTAAGCGGCATTTTGCCCTAATCATAAAAACGGGGCAGTTTAATAATAATAACGTAGATATTTCGCTGTAGGACATGCAGACGTGTAGTGGTGAAGTCGGTAGCGACTTTGAACATCGGCTTGAAAATCAGTTTCACAGAAACGTGAAAGACAGTAGGTATGAATAGAAAGCGTTCCGGTATTTGTATGGGAAGAGCTTTGACTCACAGTTGAAAAAAACGAACTCGGAGACACATGAGCAAGTATACGGCTGGCAGTGTAAGCAACATGGTGATGATGATCTGTGGTGTTCTGTGGCGCAAGGGCCATTTGGTGGCCAAAGAGCGCCAGGTAACAAAGAGCGTTGAGCAAAACGTTTGAGAGGCGGAAACGATCTATAGGATTGGTGCGTTGGAAAGAAAATCGGCTCTGAGTGGCTACGGAAAGGGTAAAGACGAAATAAGCAAGGACCCATTTTAATGCGATAGTGTTAAAAGCTCGTTTCGCAGAAATTCCGGCGTCGGCGTTGGAGTCGGCGTCGTTGGTTGGGAGCGAAAAATCATCATCTTGTCCGTGACCGAAAAATCGAGAAAGATGCAAATAAAATAAATAATAAAAATTTCCGGGGCCCAATTGAGGATCGAAACCGGGTCGTCTGCGTGGCAAGCAGGTGTTCTACCACACAGCCATGCCCCTGCTTGGAAATACAGTGAAAATAACTTCCTCTGCTTGGAAATGCAGTGAAACTAACTTTCATGCTTCGCAAACGCAAGCGTCCTTTATATAGGCGTCGCAATATAGCATGTAATATCCCAGGAATATTGCGTGGTACAAGCGTACATTGCCATCGGGCGTCAGAATATGCGACTATCGTAACGATTTCGTTGTTGAAAGCCGGCCACCCATTACAAACGGCACACACCTCACTACGCGTATTATCTTAACACCACGTAGTGGGCGCATAACAAGTATGCACTAAGTGGTTGAAGTAGGCACTCGGGACAGGATATCGTTATCGCGTTCAACTCTTAAAGGCGAGGATTAAGGGTCCCCCAATTTTTTACAACGTTGCTTGTGAGGCGAGTTAGAACATGTCATTCGTAATGGTATTGAGCGCAAGCACTGAACACAAGACAAGCGAGAGGACAGAACGCAGCGCATTTACAACAATTCATTTTAGGATACATTTTATGATAATTCAAGGGGAAGCGCTTTGCTGTTTGAAGCAAGGTTGGGTTGCCTTAGTAAGCATATTTATAAAGCGCGGTTCAGTAAAGCAGACAAATGCATATGCATGGTTAGGTTAAGGAAACGACGAAGCATGGAATAATAATGGAATGCGGCGATATCCACCTTGGCGCATGTTTGCGTTCGCTGCATTCGCCGAAGATGACTCGAAGGCGACCTTTTTTGTTTAGTTTTTTTTCTTAGCCAATCTCCCGCCCTTGAAAGGCTTCTTGACCTTTACTAATTTTGCACTACCTCCAGCATCGGAGCCATTGCAAGCTTTGTGCACCTCAGGCGCCTCCGGGATCAGCCCACCTGTGACCAAGTGACGAGGCCATGTGATCACGTCATCAATGCGCGTCACATTTTGTGCTTCACAGTGACGTCAGGATGATGATGTGACGAAATATGTGATCATGATTTTTTGCATCTCTCGCGTTGGCGCCAACGGCCAGTTTTTGTGTTTGATGAAGTATCTAAGGGTTTCGCCTAAGTGATTGGAACCGAAGGCCATCGCAAAATTTAAAAGTTCCTCCACGCAACGAACGTATGGGAGATGATGGAGAGGAAAAAAAAAACAGCCGTGGGAAAAAACAACAATGCTAGCGCAGGAATGTGTGACATATTACCTTTGGTCTGTGCCCTATGCTTGTTACATGTGATTTACAACAGTTGCTCGACAACATTATTTGAAGAAAGATTTAGTTTTTGGATGTATTTTGGAATGTCGCCCTCAGAGATCGCGCGTCAATCGTCGACATTTTTCGCTGATCGTTGATGAGCGGAAAGTTGAAATTACCCTACGTCTGATAAGAAAATTGTATTACCGCCCTAGTACCCTACGCTGCCCAAAAAACTCCGAAAACAATCTACAAGTAGGGTAACTACCCTACGGCTGGCAACCCTGCATTGAAGGCATAGGCGTATTATACAGGGTGCCCCAGCTATCTGTAGCCAGGGTTGAAAAATATGCCGACGCACTCTATGACGATGCGACCAAATGCATGTTTCTTACTATCGTCTGGAGTAAGTCACACTGTTTTGTTTTCCGCTTAATTGCCTAATTAGGCATGTTTAATTACCGAACTTTTGAAGCAACGAAGCTAGCCAAAAATTATATGCGGAAAAATTGTAGATCGGTTCGCCAAACGTCCGATTAGACAGTTTTGAACTTTATATCTAATAATTATTAGTGTTTTTCTGCTTATTGCAGATGCCCGCGAAATACAAAAAAAATACCACGTGACATGGCCGCTTATGCTTTGTAGCGCTCCCAAACGTTCCGTGCGAAAAAGACCACAGTATTTGGCCGGGTGCGCTGCCTTGGCAGGGCGGCGACGATGGTGGTGGCTGTGCGGTGACGCACGCTTTGCTAGTGGCAACCATGGTGGCAGCACAAGTGACAGTCGCTGCTTCTGCTTATCGCGGTCATGACCGTCGTGAGGGAAGCATATCGTTTGCACGCGGAACATTAGGGAGTACTGCAATCACAGCGCGCCTAGGAGCGCCGTGATTTGTATTATTTTGTATTTCGGGGGCATCTGTAGTAAGCCGAAAAACACGAATAAATAACACATATAGAACTACAAAATGTCCAATCGGACGTTCTGCGAGCCGATCTTCACTTTTAAGGCGAAAGCCTTGTAGCGCCCTCGTTCGGGCGGCGCGCAAGCCGGAGAGCTCGCGACGGCGAGAGAAGAAAACAAAGAAGGCACTAGGCTGTGGCACGTGAAGCCACGGCTCACGTTACTTGCTGGCGTCGATTATGGTTAAGGCGTGTCTTTCCTTCGCTCCTGCGGCATAAGCCTACAAGTGGTGACCTAGGACGAAGACAATGACTGACTCAAATGCACCCTCAACTGAAGAAGCGTCTGCAGGACGTCTCGGCCGTGCAACTGCGTCTCCCATCTTTCTGGCCAGAGAACCCGCAAGTTTGGTTTCACCAGGTCGAGGCGCAATTCTCCCTGTACCGCATTGCCTCGGAAACGACACGCTACTACCACGTAGCCTCAGTCCTTCCTCCTGATGTTGCCAGCGAGCTCTCCGACGCCCTCTCCAATCCCTCGGACACTACGCCATATCAGCGCCTTAAAACCAAGGTGCTGGAGCGATTCATGCCTTCGGAACGCGTCCGCCTACAGCAGCTCCTTGCAGAGGGGGACCTTGGCGACTGGCGCCCCTCCCAACTACTGCGCCGAATGCGACAGCTTCTTGGGGAACACGGCGTCTCTGCCCACTCAGCGTTGCTTCGCGAGCTCTTTCTTCCTCCAACGCCTTTCTGAGCCAATTCGCCTCGTCCTCGCAGTTGCCGGCGACGTCAACCTCGACCGCCTGGCGGAGCTCGCCGATCAGGTTCATGAAGCGACCTCCCCATCTGTCAACGCTGTCTTACCACCAGCAGACACAGCGATTTCGCACCTTGAGGCCCGCATCGACGAACTCACCGCCTCCATTGCCGCACTCCGGAGCCCCCTGCAGGAGACTCGTTCGCCTCGTTCCGGTCATCGAGCTCTTCCACGCACACGAAATGCTGGGAGTCCCAGCCATCCACCTCTCTGCTGGTACCACCGGCGTTTCCGACACCGAGCCACGAAGTGCACATCTCCATGTTCGTGGCCGGGAAACGCCTGCCGGGATCACTGACGGCGGCGTGTGATCTCACTTCCCATTCCAGCCGCCTTTTCATGGTCACAGACCTGCTATCGGGCGCCAGGTTCCTTATAGATACGGGCGCGGAAATTAGCCTTGTGCCCCCGACTAAGGCTGATCGTTCGAAGTCACAGGGGCACTCGCTTCGTGCTGCCAACGCCTCGTCTGTAGCGACATACGGACTCCGATCTCTCACCCTAGACTTCGGCCTTCGCCGCATTTTCCGGTGGGTTTTCGTCATCGCAGACGTGGTTCAACCGATCATCGGCTCGGACTTCCTCTCATACTTCAATTTGGACGTCAGTGTGCGGCGCCGCCGCCTCATAGACAGTCAGACTCGTCTCTCCATCTCGGGAGTCATTTCCGACATCGCTCCAATGGCCATCCGCATGCTGATACCTTCCTCACCGTTCGAAAAAATCTTGGCGAGATTCCCGGAGTTAAAATAACCGTGCTACTCCACCCAGACCTTCCGAACACAAGGCAATATTTGTCCACCCTGATCTGCCCACTGCAACACATGTTTTCATGCTCCACGACGCGCTCAGACCACCTTTGACACCAGCCTACGACGGACCATTCCGCGTCCTTAAACGCACCCCCCAAAACTGCCGCTCTTCTTCAGCACGGCCGCGAAGAGACAGTCAGCTTGGACCGACTTAAGCCGGCGTACCTGGAGACCGCCATAGAAAGCCTCTCATCTACGCCCGACCTTCCGTTGGACGGCATGTCACATTCCGACTTCCAGTCTACACTGGGGGCCCTGTAGCGCCCTCGTTCGGGCGGCGCGCAAGCCGGAGAGCTCGCGACGGCGAGAGAAGAAAAGAAGGCGCTAGGCTGTGGCACGTGAAGCCACGGCTCACGTTCCTTGCTGGCGTCGATTATGGTTCAGGCGTGTCTTTCCTTCGCTCCTGCGGCATAAGCCTGCAGCCTTTAATGTCTCATGCTCACGTCCGTCCGTCCATCCGTGCGTCCGTGCCCCGGCAAGGTGCCAGGTGGCCGCCGGGGCGCGCAAACGTACGCCGGTCGCGGTGGACTCTATAGCGCTCGCGCTTTGCTTGCGTAGCGTCGCTGTGCCCAGCGTGTCAACTCATGCAAGGAGGGAGACGCGCGTCTTTTGAGCGTCTTTTCTTATAAGTGGTCTTTCTTTCTTTCCAAGCCTTCGCTCTCATATGCCAAAAGCACGCATCGCGTTCCATTCTGACCGACCTCGTCTCAATGGGTACAGGCGTTCACCGAACACACTTTGGAATTTACAAAGTGGTCGTCAATTTAAGCGCTGGAACTCAGATGGCGTCTGAACGATGCACGAAGCGCGAGAATACGAACGCATGCGAAACAGAGGCAGATTAGTCTCGCGTCTCGCTGCGATTCGCGGTAAATACTTAAAAAAGAAAACACGCACACATTTCGTTTGTGTGCCATCCCACTAAGAGTGTCAAAAAAAAAAAAAGACATGGCATAGTCAGTCGCAGCAAGATGGCAAGTTGGGCTAGTTGGAGACAGTAAGCGCTGTCCTGTCTTCTTCTTCTTGTGTGTGTTTTTTTCGGAGCGCTTCAACCAAATTTTCAAACATGAAAGCATAGTCAGTCGAATGACCACAAGTTTTCGCCGAACACACTTTGGAATGTACAAAGTGTCCTTCAATTTTTTCTCCATAGAACTTCTGGCTAGCTTCGCTCCTTGAAAAGTTAGTTAATTAATCATGCCTAATGAGGCAATGAAGCGGGAAACAAAAAGTAGCGTGATTTACTCCAGACGATAGTAAGCAATATGCATTTGGTCCCACCGTCATACAGAGCGTCGACACATTTTTCAACCCTGGCTAAAGAGAGCTGGGGCACCCTGTGTATTAACAGACTAAGCTCCCTATAGGGCCCATGCATTGAAACCTGTAACCGCGTGGGTGCCACCATCACCGCCATGAGGGAAGGATACGAACAGTGCTAGATCCTGAGATGCTCGCTAGATTAGACGGTAGTAATCAGTTTTAATCTGCCAACCTAAGCCAGCTGCTTCAGCGCGCTGTGTTCTGATGCGTGTTTCGATGCGTATTAGTGAAGTGCTGTCCATGCAGCTGGCCCGAATAACAGCTAAAATTTCCATTTGTCTGTGCATGGTTTTCAGCAGGCGCGCACTACCGATAATTCATAAATAATACAGCTTCCCCGTTCGCTGGCACAAGGGTCACTCGATGGATTCGCAGCTCGATCGAAGCAAAGAGCGTATGCCGTGGTTGCGCGGTGCCTCGAATCTCAATAGCGGCACATCTTACAGGCAACTGCATCCAAATCCTCCTTTTCGACTCGGTGCTGCCTTACTTGAGGGCAGAGAGCCATAAAAAATATAAAAAAAGGTGTCAGGGGTGATTGCAGCTTGCAGTTGCGAATGCGAGTGCGACGCCACCCGAAAGCTTCACTCAAAACCAAGTTTACATGACGTGAATGTACAGTGAGCTGTAACCTTCAGCTTTCATCGCAGTTAAAGATGTCACGTAAAGTCGAGTTGTTGGCACGTGACGATAGAAAAAGCAGCTTTGAAGAGACACTATACGATCCACACGACGCGCAAGCAGGCGCACGGCCACACTCTCGGATATTAGTGATATGGGGACGACATCTAGTAAACCCGCACTACTTTCCGCACACAGTAAATTGCATAGTCATTGGATCTTCCTAGAAGTATTCGAAACAAACATCGATTTCCACCCGCTTGTAATGCGTGAAAACGCTTTTCTGTGATTAGTATTGCGAGTATGCGAGCGTGTAAAGCACTAATTTCCGCGTTTGTCTAAATTGTTGTAATGGCAACAATTGTAATGTACTAACACGTCGGTGCTCTTGTGTTTATCGCTCTATCGGCCCAGCTTTTTCCTCCAGAGTCTGCTATGTTAACTCTACGATTGGAGGCCATGCACTTAAGTACAGAGGTACGTCAGCGCCTGACGTCACAAACAGTGGTGGCGCTATTGTCGGGAGGTTTGTCTACCGCAGCTGCCGCTGTTTTCGCTGGCGGGTGTGCTGTTTACCGTCGTGTAAAGAAGAAAAACGAAAACGATTTGCGTCGCGGTTACTTGCGCAGGATAGGAGTGTAAGCTTTCGTCGGTTTTCTGTTTGCAAAGGCCGTCCAAGTAGTGGGCCGCTGCCATAGAACGCGAGAAGCGGTCTCTGAAGCTGGCTCTTCCGTTATGGTGAAAAAAAAAAAAATGTAGAGGATCGCGTGCCCTATTTAATTAAACACAAATGCTTAGCTTCGTAGAAAGTTGTCATCGTTATCCCCCGAACATCTATTCTTTGTGCTAGTGAAGGGATGCCTCATGTGGGGAGCAATAATGTATCTGACGTGGACGGAGAAGGCTTGTCCTGCGTCTCAGAAACGCGTGTTACCCATGAACTTGGGAAAACCTAAACAGAAGGCTTCCATATTACTATAGCGAACACGTACAAGGACACCAGAGAAAGAGACAGGACAACCGCTAGACCTAAACGGCTGCGGAATATCTATTGAACACGTACAGTAAGGAGCTTCAAGCCATTCTGCAGGATGACCGCCAAATAGCGTGACCAAGTGGAGTGCTTTGACACAATCACGCACAACGGTGAAGAATCTTTGTTGTTAAATTTCTCAGAGAAGAATGACGTGAGACATAGCCGTTGGTCGGCAGACAAGCGGAGCTCACTCAGACTCAAATTTATTTTGCGCTTAGGGCTCACTCGGACCCAGACTCACCGAAGTCGACTGTTGAGTGAGCTTGCCGACCTATGAGCATAGCCCACTAGCGTTCTTCTTCGATTCGGCTAGTTTGGGTGGTCCCGCTATTCAGATTTCTAGATCCTTTCCTTTTCGCCTTCTCTGAGATAAAGTTTTCAACTTGACGGAAATCGTTTAGCACTGCGTGGCCACAAAATTGCGGTCAAACCATGATGAATATTCAGTGAAAAACCTAAGAATCAATATTACACTCTAAGGCAAAAGGGTGTTAAAAGGGTGTGCCGTTCGTCCTCTTGGGGACTAATGGGACTGCCACGACCATTAGTCCCTTTAAGGGACTAACGGCACGGGTCTAACAGTTAGTGCCCTCAAGGGACTAACATTTAGTCCTCACATTTACACCCTCGTGGGCAACCGTTAGTCCCCACAGTCGCACCTCAAGGGACTAACATTTAGTCCTCACATTTACACCTTCGCGGGCAACCGTTAGTCCCCACAGTTGCACCTCAATGGACTAACATTTAGTCCTCACATTTACCCCTTACCGGTCAACCGTTAGTCCCCACGGTTGCACCTCACCGGACGAACGGTTGGTCCACTCAAATGCTCCACTGGGATGAACTTTTTATCCTCAGTTCAAATGATGCGTTAATCCCCAGGGATGATTTTGCACAGTTACTCTCTGCAAGGCTTAATACTTTTCTCGCGTGTTTTTCTCCGCAGTGAGCCACAAATGGCGCGGAAAAGAACACGCGAAAAAATATTTAGACATGCTTGTTTCACTGCTTTCGCAGTCAATGCAACAACGAAAGACAAAAGTGAGGCAATGAAATGTTTTATTTTTCTATATACATATTAAGTTTCTGCATTCTTTCAGTGAATTCGCTGCCAGATGTCAAATTCAGGTCCAGCCGCGTTGTCATATCTCGTACAGTCGTCTTGGTCAAGCTGCTCTAACGGAAGCGACAGATGACTGGCATTGCACGC
>JALIZH010026025.1:0-29396 GCA_030522465.1 Rhipicephalus appendiculatus | reverse complement strand
GTTATTTTTTATTCTTTCGTTGTTCTTTGTCCTTATATTTTCTTCTTTATTTAATCCGGCCTGCGAAGCTGTTTCCTCTCTTTCTATACATTTTTACAGAACCGAAATCAGGCGCCTTCGTTCTCTGCCTCATTAACTGCCTTGAAAACGCGGAGACGCACGAGCACTGACGCGTGTATTTCTTTACTTCGACCTCCTATTCCACGTGTACGACCTTTACCGAAACATATCTAAGTGTCGGCACTCCGTATCGGCCCGTCGTTCTACGCATTGAACTCCAGTCAACAAGAACGGTGCCATCAACTGCCCGAAAGAGCGACCTCTCAAGAAGTGCGGGATTGGTGTACATCTGCGAATCTTAGCACTGACAAATACAGAACCTAACCTGGAGGCCAGCACATTTTGGTGACTGCTATAGCTGTGCGCGTGCAGTAAGCGTTCATAACCGTCATATTGCCACGTGGCCATGAAGTTTTAGAAGGCAGCAGCCGGAAGGTCTAAGACGAAGCATTTTATTTTGGGTGAACCTTTTCCCGAGAAAGGGAGATTCAAACTACAAGCGATACACACTGTATACTGGGGCGCTATTTTGTAAGCGTTCTAGCATAGAACGGGGAGGAGGATAGAACAAAAGGAGGAGGGGAAGACATGCGCGATTGGTCGAGGCTATGAGGCTATTCCGACGGTCAAGACGTGAGAATAGCCACAAAATGTGCATAGAACGGAGAGGAGGTTGTTATAACGGGCTCGGGCCTCGTTCTATCGATAGTATGGATACAAAGCCTCCGCGGACGACTCGGATTGGATCGAAACGTAAGCGGTGGGGGCCGGAGGAGTGGGTGTCTCGCGCATCTCTCTACCGCCTCACAGCTGACGCCTGTCCGCTGCTGTGTACTCGTGGGTGAGCTCGCTAGCGCGTAAGGCTAACTGGGGATGCCGCTCCATAAATGAGAGCAGAAAAGCCCTTTGGTTGTCGGGAAAGCGCGGACCTCTTCTCGATTGCTGCGCTATTTCGACAACTGGGTAACGGTTCGAATTGTCGCGCCGTTTGAATTTTACAAGTACACTAATACTGCTAACACTAGAAGCATTGGTTTAAACAGCGTGGGGGCCAGCGCCACTGCGGCACCACCTGGCGCTACGTCAAGACATTAACAGAAGTTAATTGTCAAAGTCACCGAGCTCTTCAACTTCAAGCTGCGAAAAACAATGCCTCTGAATATTGATGTTCAGTTATAATATTTATACATTTCTTTATGCACTGCATACATTCCTGAACTCCCCAGCTCGCCTATTGGCTGTTTGCTTCCCTCGTCCTTTTGTTCGATCCTCCTCCCCGTTCTATGCTAGAACGCTTACAAAATAGCGTAGCTGATAGCGGCGAACAGAGCGTCGGCCATCAATAATCTGACCAGCGGTAAGGCGCGCCGTCTTCCATAAATGTGCTATCGAAGATTCCAGCGTTATTTCTGGTGGCCGCGTAAGCTCTTCAATACACTCGACTATTCGCGTCCTGCGCGCCATCTTAACGGAATGATCTCTAACAATCGCGAAACTTCTGAAACATTGCGGTGCGGTCTGCGCTGAGCGTTGCAAACAGTCTTTCCGGGTGAAATTCCAATACATGAAAATAACACGCGCGGCACTATACAGGGTGGTCAAGCTATATCTAGCTAGAGTTTAAAAATATCGGAATTCGTCATCACGCACTTAACGATGGCGAAAGTGATTTTATTATTTCCTTCACCCAAACAACAATGATTCTGAGCACACTCATGCAGTAATCATTTCATCATGCCACGAGGTTGGTACTTCAAATGTTTTTAGGGTAACACGCGCAAAACGCGCGAGGAGCGTGTCAACTTTTGCAAAAGCTCAAGAAGCTTTCATCCTGCACGAAATGAACCTTCAAGTGAACAATTTATGCGAAAATTTCGGTAATTATGATCCTAAAATGTTGTTGCTGCGCTAATTTACATTTACGCGAACTGGCTCTTGTGTTTTGTCGTTAAACAACGTCGCAGTTGCATTTACCCAAGCGTGGCTTCCTTTGGCTACCTTCGTGCACTTTCACTACCCTTGAATCAAATTGAGTATTTTTTGGCTATTTCACCCAGTGTTTTGGTTATTTGTATTGTTTTCTCCACCAAGCAACCCTGGTGCGCTTGTCCTGTGTGTCTCTATGCTTCGTCCCCGTATCATTTTGCGCTTTTTTATAAGATGAACCTTTTTCCAACTAGGCCAAACAGCCGTTTTGCTCAACCCTGGTGCTCACTAACTTCCCCATACAAACGATATGCTTCCATCGCGATGGTCAGGACTGTGATAAGCAGACTCAGCGGTTATCGCTGGTGTTGTCGCTAGGAAAACGTGTGTTATCACAAAGCCATCACCGTCGCCGCTGTCTTGTCAAGGCAGCACACCCGGACATTCTGTAAGTTCTTTCACACGCGAAACATTACGGGCATAGCCATCTTGGCTCGCCTAGGCGCGCAATGTGGCATGCACGTGGTATTTTTTTTTTATTTCGCAGGCATCTTTGGTAAGCAGAAAAGCAATACTCAATAGATTGAATGTTCGAAGTTCTTCGACGGGGCATTTGGAAAACTGATCCGCAACTATCTGATTGGAATTCTTCGCGTAATTTTTTCTTACAAAAGCTATGCAGAGTTCATACATTTTCTAAGTGTTTGCCAAACATATTTCCCTGATAGCCATAAAGAAAGACATAGTTATTCAAACGGCTACGGACGTTTCGTGCGGTCAATTGAACTAATGAGCCTTGTGAACTTTTCTTCACATATGCAAACACATCGCACATATAGTATATTTGGTTGTAGAATGCTTGCTTAAATCTAACAAGGTACGCGCAGATGTCCATCATGACCCAGTCGCTTGCCCGTCAGTCTGCAAGACCGTCGTATACTTTCGTATCGCTCGAATCCTTGCACAGTTCCTGGATGTATTTCGACCCTGCTTCCGTACCACTCATTGCAAAATTTCCGGCTGCGGAATTACCCGTTACAATCATACCAGTCTCGCCCTGCAAGGGTTGTCCGCCATGTAGGGCTGTTTCCGCTTTCTTTCTCCTTCTACGCCGAGGTAATGGAAGGCTTTGCGGAAGACCTTATTTATTGTTTCTTTGTAGTTGGTCTTTATATTTTCTTCATCTATTCCGGCTTGCGCAGCAGTTTCCTCTCTCCTCGTCTCTGGCGGAACCGATATCAGGCGCCTTCGTTCTCTGCCTCATTCTCTCGGTTGACAACGCGGGAATGCACGCCTATACTGATGTATTTATGTCTTTACTTCAACGTCCTGTTTCATATGTGTCACCCTAACCACAGTATAGCCAAGTGTCGGCACTATGTATCAACACCTCGTTCTCAGCCTTGAATAGCAGTGAACAAGAGTAATGCTATGACCTCCCTGAAAGGGCGAACTCTCAAGAAGTACGGGATTGGTGAACATCGGCGAATCTTAGCACCGACAGACACAGACCCTCTCCTGGAGGCCAACGAACTTCGGTGAGCACTGTGGATGTGCGCGTGCAGTAAGTGTTCATAACCATCATATATATATGACAATCCATGGCAGCTTAGTCGGCACAAGGTAGCTTCTTTTACCGATTATCTCCGCCAGGTGTTTGCTCTGAACGGTTAAATAAACATATATATGTGAGAGTATCTTTCAAACACCAAAAAGCAAGCGGTAGTTTCAAGCACGAAGCTTTGAAGTCTTGGCTAACTACAGCTGAATTGGATAAATACTAGCGGGAAACACGAAATACAGAGAAAGAGCACGACGGGACAGGCTGGCACTTGCATCTGATCAAAGCATGTCTGCAACGCAAACTTATACCCGACGACAACCACCTTGCGCATGCGTGACGCATGGCTGCTTCACGCAAGCGCAAGGTGGTTGCCGGACGGTATAAGTTTTCGCTTCAGGCATTCTTTGATCAGTTGTAAGTGCCAGCCTGTCCCGTCGTGTTGTTTCTCTGTATTTCGTGTTTCCCGCTAGTATTTATCCAATTCGACATGTACCAACTAGCCCAGTACATTGCCTTGATATAACTAAAATTGATTTTTTACTTTCAAACAGAGCTAATCGCGCGGAAACCACACATCCCTTCTCTAAGCTAAGTTCCGTGCAGGGATTCTTTATGAATGATTCCACTTCTAAATTTGAGGGCTTCTATGCCATATCAGAAAGCAGTGCACATCGTCCAGACATGTATACCGGCTGTAAGACTTTTCTCAGTGGCTTGGCCTTAGGGTTCGTGGAAAATACAGGGTATCCATATAAGTGGTGAGGTGAACCCAATTGCCAGGCAACAGCCTTGAGAACTAAACGTGAACGTGCATGTACTTCAACAGAACGCAACCCCATAAGTACTTCTTAACGGAAGGAATAAGGCGCAAAAAGAGACGAACACAGGAAGTGACATGGACGAACGCCTACTAACAACTGATTCGTCTCCGTATTATTCATTCCGTCAAACATGCACCAACTAGCCCAACAAAAAGTTCTACTTGAATACCCCATAAGTACTAAACGACGAAGAGCACATGGCGCCACATCAAGGTGTTGATGAGCCGTATCGATGTGCTGGCCTACAGGCAACGTTAATAATAAACAGGTATTTCAAAAAAATATGTGGCGATGCGTGGAACTCGTGAAGGCCCAACAGCGGTTTAACTTGTTACGTACGAAAGTGCATAGTCGCTGAAACTTTCATCCAACACCATCATGCGGGCATATTGTAATATTTTGTATTCGTCATTTGTTTATATAACCTATTTAATTAATTGCAGTTTGAAACGGCGCTGTATTTATCAGGACCACGGGATGAACTTCTGGAAAAATCTGGTTTCACCCATTACATATCGTCAGCTCAGGTCTCTCAAGAGTGGCCAGGTTCAGAATATAAATCAAAGAGATTAACGCAAGGACAAAGTAACAAGAATACTACTACTACTAAAACTACTACTACTACCGCTACTACTACAACTACTACTACTACTACTACTACTACTACTACTACTACTACTACTACTACTACTACTACTAATAATAATAATAATAATAATAATAATAGTAAATATATGTGATGTTATCCGTCCCAAAACCAGCATTTGATTGTGAGGCACGCCGTAGTGAGTGCTCCGAAAATTTCGACCATCTGGTGTCTTTTAACGTGCACCATCCCTCTAGCATTTCGCCTATACATCGAAATGCGACCGCCGAGCACCGTAACCACAAGGGCGGACTGAACAGACAAAAATAACAACTAAATATTTCACGTGCCAGATACACAGATCCATTGTGAAATTTGCCCTCATTCCACTCCATTGTCCATTCTGGTGAAGAAAGTGCATGCCTGTAAAAAATAACACAAATCTAAAGAGTTTTTGTTTCATTTCACGGGGATGCGTTTAGCTCGCTCCGGATGTTGCAGTTTTTTAAAAAAATCGGCTACGCCTACCAATAAATTAGGCAAACGTTTCGTTGAAATATTTAAAAGTATTTTTCAACTGACAATCATGTGCAAAGAACATATAATTGAACTTCATTTTTCGCAGTTTCTCCCCAGCAAAGCAAGACACACCCTTATAGAATTTTATGTCCCGAACACTCAGACCGTTCCTATCTATCTATCTATCTATCTATCTATCTATCTATCTATCTATCTATCTATCTATCTATCTATCTATCTATCTATCTATCTATCTATCTATCTATCTATCTATCTATCTATCTATCTATCTATCTATCTATCTATCTATCTATCTATCTATCTATCTATCTATCTATCTATCTATCTATCTATCTATCTATCTATCTATCTATCTATCTATCTATCTATCTATCTATCTATCTATCTATCTATCTACATTTGGGCGCCCTCGTGGTCGTCTGCTTAACTTTGCACATACCGAAATAAGCCACGAAGGCATCCGTATATAACGAACACGATTAACAGGCTATGACACGAAAATTTGGCAGATCGCACGCGTTCTGAGCATCCGTGTCATGCGAAGTAGTCGACGAGTAATGGTCTGTACAGTATCATTTGACCACGAAGCAGGCGTAACAAGGTGAATCGACTACCTTTAGTAAGTGTAGTAGTTGCGTGCACATATTGGCCTTACCAGCAACATCGACTCCACTTTGTTTAAAGAAACAACTTTTATTCTGAAGTAAAGTCAACAATCAGGTCAAAGCGAACTCGTCAGTATTATTCCACAGCAGTGCACTTTACGGGGTGGTGATGTGAATTTCATACGTAACTTTCGTTAGCATATTCCTCCGGGGTCGAACAACGCTTCTATATATCTCGCTGAAACACAGGAATACAAATCTAATGTTAATTGGACAGCGTCAAACTGTAGCCTAAACTGGAACCAGAATTTTTGTCAACCCGACAAGACCCCTGCATCATAGGAGTACGTATGTATTGTTTATCACTTTGTTATAAAATTAGATATCCCGCACTGCAACAACAGTTCACGTTGCACCCACATCACGCCTGCATGGCGTATTTTTCCAAAGCAGTTTCAAGACCTGGCACGGCTCTGTGGTAGAGCGCCAGAAGGCCACGCAGAATGCTTGAGTTCGATTCCTTCTGTGATCGTGTTTTTTATTATTTGCATTAGAGCTCTCCCATTTA
Source organism: Rhipicephalus appendiculatus (assembly GCA_030522465.1). NCBI lineage: Eukaryota > Metazoa > Arthropoda > Arachnida > Ixodida > Ixodidae > Rhipicephalus > Rhipicephalus appendiculatus. The sequence goes on along the minus strand of JALIZH010026025.1, from coordinate 22,726 downwards.
AATTGCCAATTTCCGTCCCAGCCGTTCCTGGGCATATATGAACTGTAAATCACCTGTGGCGCATACCCGCATACCACAGCCCTGGTTTACGGGCATGTGCCACACTTGTCTAAGGGGGGGGGGGGAGAGGGGCGAAAGGTTTAACATCGTACATGACAGGATTTCCGGGTTAGTTATCTCATGACCTGAAAGCCGTATTCCTCAAGCTCTCTTATTCTCCCACAACAATTTTTTGCCTATAGCAAGCTGGGGAGGTGATCAGGAGAGCTTCCAGACGTATGCCGTTATTATAGATAGATACGTAGCTGGAAGTGCTTGAAGTGCCTGTACTTTGCTAAGATATGCTTTGCATATACTAACCACTCATGGCTTTCGGATGCGTCATGAACTTCTTTTTCTCAGTCACGTGCGACGCATACCCGCCTACCATGGCTCTTAGAATGCAGAAGCGCTTCTGTGAGTGCATAATCATATCGTGGTTTTGGGACGTGGAACCCCATATATTATTATTATCTACGGAGTGCTCTTATTGTATTCTCAAGATTGGTTTATGCCGCCTACAGGGCCCATATTAACGAACACGTCTTAAAGAAAAAAGTCATAGTTTCGCCACTAGGGCGAAGCAATGAATGCGATAGCAAGAAATTAGTTTGTCACACGAAGAACGACAAGCAGCGTGATACTTGCAACGCGCCGGCGCAGCACAAAGAAGGACGCTCGAAAAGGACGCATAGGTATACACAGGACAAGCATGAACTGACAACTGTCGCAGTTGTTACGTGTTTGTATTTGAGAAACACGCTGCGAGTATCCACAATGCAGAGTCCGACGCTGTTCTTGTGTGCAGTGACTCATTGTGCCATATCATAGTCACCTCTCATCATGCCTCCCTCTATCTCTTTCTTTCCCTTTTCCCCTTACCCCCGTGAGGAGTAGCAGGCCGGAAACCCGCTTTCCAGGCCGACCTCTCCTCCTTCTTCCCATTAAACATCTTCTTCTTCTTCTTCTTGTTGTTGCCTCTGACATGGCTCATACCCACTCAGGGCCAAGAATTGATTATATGACTTTTCGACGCCGTTTGATACTTCTTTTTTTTATATACTGCGGCACGTGGAATGACCCCTCTCCGTCTCCTGCCACGCGGTGGCGTCTGATGCCATGTGCGCCTAAAGCCCCTGAAAGTTTCAGGGGCTTTAAGTGCACCTGGTGTTCTTTTTCTTCTTTCTGCATCATGAGTGGTACAAAAGGGAGCCACTTTTTCGTGCGCATCTCAAGGACAGTTTTCAATTTGAAAGAAACTGTAAAAGCGTTGCGTGATAGAAAACACGCTCAAGCTGTTCCGAGATCTGCGTGCCGCGAGCGGCAAATGGTGCATATGAATAGCGCACCGTTATATCGCTGGCACGAGCATGGCATGTGGCTGTGTTGGCTAGCGCAGCAGGCTGCGGAGCGAGTCGTCGCTGGTTCGAATCCCCGGTCAGGTGGTTTGGAATTTTTTTCTACTTGATTTATTTTTCTTCATGCCTTTTTTTTTATATGAGGAGTTTTTTTTCGAAATGAGCTAAATCCAGAAACCGAAACTAGCTCAAATAAAGCTCCATTGGCACGTACATATTCTCAACTTTCCTGTAAAACAGTTATGGGAACGAAATGGGTCACTACAACCAGCTACGTGTGCTTACAGATTTCCTTTCAAAACGAAATTGAGCCAGATCCGTGCGCTGTACGGATCGAAATGAGGCAAATCCAGTAAGCCAATAGCAGAGCTTTTTACCTCCAGACAGGGTATTTGGCCGGATTGAAAAGGACGTGAGGAAGAAATCCGCACGAAGAAACACGAAGAAATCCTGAATCCCCAAAGCTACCAAATGGTTTTTTTCATATCATGGCACTGTGCTAGAGCTCGGAAAACATTGGGACGTGTATGACTGGAAGGCCTACTGTACGGCAGAGATGAAATCGACATCCAGCTTGCCGTTTAATATTGTTACGGGGAGTATTTATTTAGATGTCGTCAATCAGTAACTGATCGAGATGACACTGCACAGAGGGCACAGAATCACGAATCCACCAAGCAGCCCAGACTCAGCCCCACAACACGAACGTTGTCGTCTTCTTCCATTCGGTGCCATTTCAGCGGCTGTGCCGGAGTAGCATTTCCATACCCGTGACAATATAACAGAAACCAAGGTCATCAATATTCAAAGAAATGCAGCTGGTAGAAGCCGTAAAGTTAGAGCAGAACCCCACTATAATGTTTCCGTATCAAATTTCGTGCCAGTCCTAAAGAGGGGAAAGTCCCTTGCACAAGCACCCGTGCAGTGCCCACTGTACACTCATCATGTCAACAAAATGAAAGTGATAGATGTGACGAGCCTTCTCGTAAAGCATTTCGGCAGTTCATGTTAAGAGAATCAAGAGCTCGCTTATTTTGTCAGTGTCCTCAGGCGTGACAAAGAAAATGATCATACAGAAGATTTCGAATAGAGCTGCTTGTGCTGCGAAGAAGACGCACCGGCTCTTCGTGTATAGTTGAAGGCCCTTAATTGAAGCATTGTTGCCTATTTTTGATGGCTTTTCGGCCAAAACTCTATCATACCGCTCTTGAAAGTCGATTTCAATAAAGTTTTCGCAAGAATACCGCCTCGAATTCAATGTGTCATTTCAATATGAGCCAAATCCAAAGTTATCATGCTAATATTGGTCAAGTCCGCTGTATATTTTTCAATTACTTGAGGCTGTAAACTTCTATTAGCTGACATGTAAAATATATCGTGTAATTGGTTTGAAAGCGTTGTATTTACATTGCGTAACAAATTTTCACTGTTTTCACAAATTCTGTTTAGGTGGATTTGACTCATTTCGAAAAAAAAACTCTTCATATATACACATGCATATACATATCCGGGACATGACGGCGTCGACAGACGGCGACGGCGACGGCGAAAATCAGCCGAGAGTGTCCATTCAATTGCCATCGCAATAAAAATGGAAAATATGCGCAAGAGAAAACTGCAGCGAACCGTGGCGCTGAGCATTTGAGAACCCGGCTGGCAATATGAAGGGACACACATACAAAAACACGCACGAGCGATAACGTTTGTGAATGTCGGCCGCTCAAGTTAATGTAGCTGTCAACATCCCTCATTGCGACTGCTCAGTACTAGGTTAATTAAATATGTAATGACTGCGGGTCAATTGAAACTTTCTTAAATTATACTAATTAAAAATAACAGTGAGAAACAATTGACGTTGTGATACCTCATGTCAATTAAATATTTTATGCATTGATTAGAAGCTTCAGTTTAGTTGACCATTTATTGAGGGACAAAGGCCTCGGTACGCGGTCACCTGAGACGCGAAGTGTGTTTTTGTAAGTGTTGCGGCTGCAATGTTGGCGGCCTGCTCTGCTTAGAACGTAAAACAAACATTACATCTGTCGCTGGAATGGCTCCGCAAGCTCAGTATAATAATAATTGTTGGGGTTTAACGCGCCAAAACAACTCCGCAAGCTATAGTAAAACGTTGCTCGGCCCCTTAGGTATAAACCGACAACCACTGATTATGGAATGGACATCATCGCACCGGAGGACGGCAAGATTTGTTTTTAGGGGTGTGCGAATATTCGAGTTTCGAATCGAAGAATACTTAACCGAATAACTCGATTCGAATTTCACGTAGCTAATATTCGAAGTGTCGAATAAGTCGACTGGACGAATATCCAAAGCACTACATATGCCAAAGTGGCAACTTGGTTGGGGTGGGGTGGCTTCCATTAAATTTTTCACCGAAGGCATTCCATTAAATTTTTCACCGATATAGTGGTTCAAAATGGAGCGCATGTATATTTAAAAGGAGATTATGTCATATGCGCACGTCATGGCTGCAACAGAAAAAGCCAGAATACAGTCTGAGAGACTGTCGAACTGCTAGCGTAAAAAAATAACCAGCACTGAGCTCAGATCTGATAGTGAAGAGGTTCAAAAATACTGCAGTGAGCCCATAATCCCAGGATAATCCTTTGAATTAATGGAAAGCGCTTGGCGCTGCACTTTATCCAGCTATCGCCAAAATTGCTTTGCCACACCTTCCCATCCCTGCTACTGAGGCGCCCAGTGAGCGTATGTTTTCAACTGCAGAAAACACCGTTACATCACGGCGAGAAAGTTTGAAGCAAGGTCATGTGGAACAGCTTGTGATTCTGCATGACAACTTGTAGTCTTTCGGTGGCAGTCACTCACCACGTTATGTGCTCGACGACATGAGAAGATTGCATTTTTTTTCTTTTTTGTTTCACTCTTCAACAAAATCTTTGGTTTTCGGTATTCGATTCGATATTTGACATTTTTGGCCCCTATTCGGCACTATTCGATTCGACATGAAATTTCACTATATACACACCCCTAATTTTTTTTCTATAGGGCGGGGGGGGGCGGGGGGGGGGGACTTACACGTGAGTTGCTTTAGGGGGGCAGGGAAGCGGAGAATATATACGTTTTCTTTTAAATATATTTCCACGTATAGACCAACGGGGAGGGGGGCAGTTTAGGGAGGCAGCGGCATCAGTGGACCCTCCACTGATGCCGCCCCTGCGTCGGACCATAGCGCACACTACGTTTCGATAATACTGTCGCCTGTACTTTAACCTGATTTCCAACGTTACGTATCACTATTAAGCTACACCTTGGGCTTCAGCGTAGTCGATGCGTTTCGTAAGTCCACAACATGGGCACAACAAATCAAAGCGCGGACATATCGTTCCCCCCTCCCATCATCATCATCATCATCAGCCTGTCTACGCCCACTGCAGGGCAAAGGCCTCTTCCATGTTTCGCCAATCAACCCGGTCCTGTGCTTTCTGCTGCCACGTTATACCTACAAACTTAATCTCATCTACCCACCTAATTTTCTGTCTCCCCCTCACGCGTTTGCCATCTCTTGGAATCCAGTCAGTTACCCTTAATGACCAGCGGTTATCCTGCCGACGTGCTACGTGCCCGGCCCATATCCATTTCTTCTTCTTGATATCAACTATGATATCCTTAACCCCCCGTTTGTTCCCTGACCCACTCTGCTCTTTTCCTGTCTCTTAAGGTTACACCTATCATTTTCCTTTCCATCGCTCGCTGCGTCGTCCTCAGTTTAAGTTGAACCCTCTTTGTAAGTCTCCAGGTTTCTGCTCCGTAGGTAAGTACCGGTAAGATGCAGCTGTTATATACCTTCCTCTTGAGGGATAGTGGTAGACTACCATTCATGATTTGATAATGCTTGCCGAATGATCCCCATCCCATCCTTATTCTTCTAGTTATTTCACTCTCATGGTTCGGCTCCGCGGTTACTACCTGTCCTAAGTAGACGTACTCCTTTACAACTTCCAGTGTCTCGCCACCTATCGCAAAGCGCTGTTCTCTGCCAAGATTGTTCCACATTACTTTAGTTTTATGCATATTAATTTTCAGACCTACTCTTGTACTTTCCGTATCCAGTTCAGTAATCATAAGCTGTAATTCGTCTCCCGCGTTACTTATCAATGCAATGTCATCAGCGAATCGCAGGTTACTGAGATACTCTCCATTAACTCCTATCCCTAACTCTTCCCAATCTCGGGCCCTGAAAATCTCCTGTAAACACGCGGTGAATAGCATTGGAGAGATCGTGTCTCCCTGCCGTATGCCCTTCTTTATTGGGATTCTGTCGCTTTCTTTTATGGAGGGCTATAGTGGCTGTGGATCCGCTGTAGATTTCTTCCATTATGTTTATATAGGCTTCGTCGATGCCCTGATTCCGCAGTGCCTGCATGACTGCTGATGTCTCCACCGAATCAAATGCCTTCTCGTAATCTATGAAGGCTATGTATAGGGGTTGGTTGTATTCCGCGCATTTCTCTATCACCTGATTGATAGTATGAATATGGTCTGTTATTGAGAAGCCTGTATGAAATCCTGCCTGGTCCTTTGGTTGATTGAACTCTAATGTCGTATTAATTCTGTTAGCAATTACTTTTGTAAATAGCTTGTAGACAACGGACAGTAAGCTGATGGGCCTGTAATTTTTCCGGTCCTTGACGTCCCCTTTCTTATGGATCAAGATGATGTTGGCATTCTTCCAAGAATCTGGTATCCTCCCTGTCGAGAGACACTTCGAATACAGGGTGGCCAGTTTTTCTAACATAATCTCTCCACCGTCTTTCAACAGGTCTGATGTTACCTGATCCTCACCAGCGGCTTTGCCTCTTTTCAATCCCTTTAGGGCTTTCTTTACTTCTCCTGTCAATACTGGTGGGATGTCAGATTCCTCTGGGCTATTATTGCTTCTTACGTAATCATCCTGACTGTCTCGGCTGCTGTACAGATCTCTGTAGAACTCTTCCGCTACCTCAACTATTCTATCCATATTGGTTGTGACCTTGCCTTCCTTCCCTGTCCCTTAATGCATACGTCTGATTTTTGCCTATGCACAGATTTGTCTTCATAGCTTTGAGGCTTCTTCCGTTCTTTAGAGCATGCTCAATTCTCTCCATGTTATACTTTCTTATGTAGGCTACTTTACGCCTCCCAATGCTGAGCTTAATGCAGAGAAAATAAAAAAAAGACAGCATACGCTGTGTCGCGGTTCCTGCTGCAAATGACATCGACTCTCACAATGCGTAGGACTTGTAATTTGTTCGCGATTGCCAATATTTCTTCCCTGTGGTCGAACAATTATTCTTGTCTTTTCACGATATATATATATATATATATATATATATATATATATATATATATATATATATATATATATATCCAAAAAATGCTTGTCTACTTCTTCTGCTTTCAGATTGCAATGGAAGCAAGAATCGCTGCACTCCTTCTCTCCATCGCTGCAACTGTCTTCAGCGAGGAACAACCTCGTCAGTGTACCGGTATCACAAGACAAAACTTACCACTCCTGCAAAAGCAGCGCTGCAATGTTAAAGTGAAGCAAGGACGCCTTAGCGCTTTGTGTAACGTGCTCGTAGAGGGACCTAACGTGGGGCTCCCTGGCGTTGACTTTCAGGGGAAAGGGCGAAATGTGCTGCTGATAAACCTTGAGCTGGAATCCGACAACCCTGTTGCCAATATGACTGTGAGCGATGAACCGACGTGCCTTTCCTTACGCCACGTGTGGGCAAGGAAACGGAAGAACTACAAAGGTGATGTGGAAAACTATCTCAGAGTGAACACACGTAAAGAAATACTTGAACCGTTTGAGGACGGAGATATGACCACACACATTCGTCTGATGACCTTCACCATCAATTTCCGCAAACCTGCGCAAGTAGCTGCCGTTATCTGCAATGAAACAAGCCCTGAAGGAAGCTGCCTGTTTGAGGTCTACGGTTTCATGACAAATGATTCCGCCTCTCCTCACCTTTCCGTTCGTCCCCGAAACCCATTGATAAAGGAATGGAAGGCTTTTTTTCCTAATTGGAACTTACCCTGGAGCTTGGTAGATACATTGAACGTGACGGCTGAACATTCACCCGAGATACCGGGCGCAGTCCTGTATCTGCTTACAATTCAGGCAAAAGAATTCATCTGCTATAGATGCAAATTCAGCAGGATAATTTACGTTTGGCCCGTCCGCAATCCAGAAATTGAGCGCATTTCGTTTTTCCAGACGCCCATCGAGAAAGTCGAAGGTCATATATTTGATTACATGCCACACATCAAGCATGTGTCCTTAGAAGGTACGAGGCTCCCCAGCATCCCGGAGGCTATATTTGATCTAGCATACACAGCAAACGGGTTTGAGCCTTTTTGGGAGTTTTGGGCCCGGCTCTTAACTTGCATCCTAAACGTACTACGCAAAACCCCCCTACCAAAGGAGGTTTTAGGGGGGTACGCAGGGCAAGATGGCGGTGCCTGTTGAAGCGACAGCCGTCCACTTCGAATCTTTCTAGCCGTCGGCCTGCATTATTAAACTCATTCATTCCCAGATAATGCTGGTATTTGATTTAGATTTGAGTAATGAGGCTTCGCTAAGCGTATACTGCCGATAAAACAGCTCCGTTTTCGAGATACACAGTCGATTTGCGGTGCAGAAGGCTTAACAAGGCTTAACAAGCAGAGTCTTTAGGAGGTAACTTTGGTGTTTTTATTTAACTCATTTCAGGGGCTTGAACGGAGTTGATTGGGAGTTTTTCTGCTTCTTTTGAGAGCTTTTAAAACGCCCCTTTATACGCGGCCCGAGAGAAGGCGAGAAAAAAAAAGGTATTTCAGCCACTATGCAAGCGTTTTAAACACATTTCTTGCAACTATTCATCGCTAGGACATATTAGAAAATGGACATTGATGTATTCATGCACAAACATGACATATGCATACAAGCACGCACGACACAGGAATCGAACTCGCGACCACACGCACTGAAAGCAAACATCATATCCATTACACCACAGCGCCACCACTAGCTTGCGTAGTTTTTCACGAGGTATATATCTACAAAGCGGCTACTAACCCGTCGGCGACACCTCTAACTTTTGTTCTCGTAGCATCGGCATCTGTTAGCGCTTTCGCAAGGCCAGTTCATAAACTCAGGGGCGTCACGAAGGCCAAGGTAGACACCTTCAGCTTCGAACTATTCGGTTCGGGGTGTCGTGCAGCTAGAAAAATTGTAAACGTGTGCCCTCTTGAGTACTTCGACACTGTTTCACTCGCCCGAAATTCGTGGATACCAGCGTGACAAAAGGTATCCTCAGATGGCCGAACATATGTGCATTCCATGGGCGTATGATGTGGAGCTATTTTCGTTGTTTCTGCCGCGAGCTGCACGCGTCCCATGGCAGCGGCGTGTTCTGAGCTGTACGAGATCGCCTGTGTTTCCATTGATGGTGTCTGTGCCTCCCGCCGCACGGAAGCCCTCAGAGACGAGGACGAAACACTGAGCCACACATCTTTATCATTTCAAAACTCTGCCGCGACTGACTGTCAGCGGCCCCTAAGCGCGAGCCGCGAGCGTGCCTGTGTCCATCGTTCTCGTCATCCACCGGCGCGCACACCGATACGACTCCCATAGCATAGAAAAGTTACTCACGCAGATGCCCACAAGCTTGCGCAGGGTGCCTCTTCAGGTGGAAGGGGGGGGGGAGGGGACGAAGGCTCGTCGCTGCGCCCACCCTCCCTATAGAGTCAGTGCACGGGGCAGACTCTCCCCCCCTCCCCGTGTGCACACCTATGCAGATACCCGAGTTACATGAACATTGTAACGCGCCTACACTAAGTGCATTTATTGCGCGCGTACTCTCGCGAGCCAAACGCAGGTGCAGCAGCGCCTTCAGAGTAGCTGAACGATAATCTACATCCACAATTAGCACTTATTCGCAACTCGCACTTTCGTGGAGCTCACAGTGATTCTCTAACTCAAATTCAGTATTTAGTTGCTTTCACACTCGGAGACTACCTACAATCTTACTACCTACGATCTTACTAATTAACCTTCATTGTTAAACATCACACAAATGCATTAAAGCGAACGCTTAAGCATGCCCCAATGTCAAGTACAACCACCACAAATTAGCGGTGACAGGTCTCCCGTTAAATAAAAAAGTTAATGCACATGCATTTCACCCTTGTGAAAGTCCATGTGTATGTGGCACTCCTCTTGCACAGATGATGTAGCAAGAATAAAAAATTGTAGTATTGCCGTCTTCTTCAACGAAACAGCCATGATAAGACTGATAAGAAAAACAGTGTTCGCAATATTTTATTGGAATCAAAACAGTAGCAGTTCTCATGTCAGTGTAAGCATATGTATATTTCCATCTTCTTGCACAGAACCTGCACTAAATACAAAACACAAAGAACGTATACAGTACAGCCCAAGCACTATATATAATTCACAACAGTAAAGCAACATGAAAGTAGTGTGGCAAATCTCATCATAATGCACACCGACATGTGCACTTCACAGTGCTAGTATGTAAACACAACCCAGAGAAACGGGATCTACAAGGAACTTGGTGTCAGCCTGCACACGAAGGCAACTAAGTACAAGGCTAGCATTACTTTTCAGAAATATGCAATTATGCAGGGAGGCATGTTGTAGATTTTAATTGAATTAGTTTGCCCTATGGCATCAAAACATGTCACACATCATCATACAGTTCTGTTTTCTGCAGAAAAGTCCTAAATAGACCTGTGGTGTTGATCGTAGATCGACTTACCACAATTTGTAAAGGCGTTCAGCTATGCCAGCTAAATGACAACATTGCACTCGTATATGGCTGCACATACTTACTGACAAATATCTGAAAATGAAAGCAGTTTTCTAGAAATATCCTTGGGAATTTGTCGCCATTATCACACAACTGCAATATACCAATACTTCTATTATACATAATTGCTACAGCTATGTTTACAATATTCCCATGCCAGCCACTGTCATCTGCAACCTAAAAAGTTCTTCATCTTTAATTCCTCACTTCATGGCTTGCGCATAATTACCACATTGAAAGTTAATGCCACTACCATGACTGCAAAGTCAACTTGAAATTAGGCAATCACTTGCCTAAAATTAAAAATTTCCTACAAGTAGTGGCTGGTGGCTTGGCATATTGGATCCTAGGGCTTGCTATGCCATGTGGTTGAATAGAATTTGACCACGAATCTATAGAGCCTGTAAAGCAGTGAGGAATTGAGTTCATAGTTAAAATGTGAAAACAAAACAGCAACACACATGGAAAAGGGAACAGGACAACGCAGTACTAGCAACTGAAATTTAACACGTGTATGGCGTTTTTAGTCACGTTCATACTCATTCTGTGAGTGCATGGTTCTTTAGTTTTGTAATTTTTTTGCACGAAGTGTGTATATCTTTCTGTGGTTTGCATTACACTTTACGTCCTCGTTAGTGTAGAGTGAGGCACAGGGGAGTGTTCCCACAATACAGTGTCTTGTACACAAACAAGTGGGTGAGCAACTCTTGCAGCTTTGCCAGAAATGTCTTCCTGAAAATAATAGAAAAGAAGTCCATTAAGCTTTCCATATCCAGAAATATGAATGTCTTGGCAAAGACTCACACTTGAGTATACCATTTGCAGACCTTTAAACAGAACACGAAACAAATGCAATAGTGAGATGCTGCTAAGTAGTTTCTGTGAACTTTTCACTTAAAGTACAGACGGCAAAAAGTACACAACTGCAATGAAATGCGAAACAGCACCAGAAGTGTACTTTTGTCCTGTGTACCATCATTCGAGTAGTTTTAGCTGTCAGTGAAGTTAGCATTGTAGTGTAAAGGGGTGCAAATTTTAGTATGATTAACCTTGGAGTTAAACGCATTTCAATGGAGGCGTAACTGCTTGAGGCCCACGTACTTAGCTTTAGGTGCGTGTGAAAGAGCCCCAGGCGGTCTAACTTTCCGAAGCCCTCCACTACGGCGTCTCTCATAATCGTATGGTGGTTTTGGGACGTTATGCACCAACAGTTATTATCACTTACAACCATAGGTCGGCACTTTAAGGGAGTACTCACTCAAACTCACTCACCACAATTTTTTCAGCCTTCGCACTCACTTACGTTCACACACACGTCCACTCACACTCATGAGTACTCACTCACGTTCACACTCACCTCCACTCACACTCATGAGTACTCACTCACGTTCACACTCACGTCCACTCACACTCATGAGTACTCACTCATACTCAACTCACCACGTTCAAATGAGTGTGAGTGAGTGTGAGTTGAGTGCACTCATGAGTGAGTGTGCCGAGCTCCCATAGGTCGGCACTTTGAGGGAGTACTCACTCAAACTCACTCACCACAATTTTTTCAGCCTTCGCACTCACTCACGTTCACACTCACATCCACTCACACTCATGAGTACTCACTCACGTTCACACTCACGACCACTCACACTCATGAGTTCTCACTCACGTTCACACTCACGTTCACTCACACGCATGAGTACTCACTCATACTCAACTCACCACGTTCAAATGAGTGCGAGTAAGTGTGAGTTGAGTGCACTCATAAGTGAGTGTGCCGAGCTACGCTTACAACACATGGAACACTAGCTTCTTCATCGACCACAGCTGTTCTGTTTAGGACTGAAGATTGGGCGACTTGGTATTGATTCATGGCAAAATTAAACAGTGCACTTCTAATGACGACAATAGAAGACACGGACAAAGTACCAGCCTGTTTACCTTGTCCGAAATTGTGTCAACAGTCAGAATACTGTGTGCTGATCTCAAACACTATGGCAACAAAAAGTAAAACAAAATAACTAGAGGGAAGGAACAAGGTGATTCAACAACGAGGTTCAACAGATTCAACTGACTTATATCAATGTGATTAAATTAGCCTTGCACAAGTGACACATCACCTAAATTCCATAAATATGTAACCTTGGCACGTTCTAGTGCTGATATGTGACTAATGAAGTAACCATACCATAAAATGCATGTGCTTCAGCAAACACACTGTAACTAAGCACATGTCTTACACATCATATGGCCATCATAATGTGTCATTAACATGACTTATTCTTTCTAGCTAAATGTATACAAGCTCATATTGTCAATGCGCCTTGATATGCAATTTAACTTTTTGTGTAGGAGACGGACAAAGTGCCCAATGCAAAATTGTCGTCAAAAAGTATTCTTACTTGCTCATAATCTGCGCATGAGAACAGAATAAATAGAAAACAAATCTGGCCTTAATGCACGTTTTACCACATGACAGCGTGATAACAGCTGTCTTTTTTTGTTGTTGTTGTTGCTGCTTATGTGTATATTCCCTGGAAGCACTGCTTCATTCATGCTTTATCGCAAGCAAGGAAATTATGTCGCACAAACATTCAGTTTTAAGGCGCACTCGCTTGAATTGGCTGGCCACGCCAAGCGGTCAGCCAATTCGAAACACGTATCACGCATCGTTGTTATGTGAGCTTAATGGCCTTTCTTTTTTCGCTTTTCATAGCACTTTTGACGCGACGCAATGCGCAGAACAGCACCTACTGCTGCCCAAGCGACACGGTCGCGTAAACAGAGGAAACATAAGTATTACATACCATTTGTGTTCCTGAATGTGCCGCGAACGCGGCGCGCCAATCAGCTGCTGCTCGCTTGAGTCACCGGGCCATTGCCACACCATTGCGCACGCAGTGCATGTTGCACTGTCGTCAAACCACACATTTCACGTCCCGCGACGAGAACACAGTAAGGCTGCCGGCATGAAACGCGCACACATGATCGACGCATAGCAGGGTAGTTGAAAGGCGTCCTTCACAAAACCGACGTTATCCCATGACGGCTTCGCTTCGCTATCACTCACGCACGCCGCTGGGGCCAGCCTGCGCTGGTATCCGCTGTCATTTCGGAACTTCTCGTTGCTTCTCGCGTTTCTCGCGACTCTCTTCTCGCGTTTCTTTCTTTTTGCTTTCTTTTTTCCCCTCCGCGCGCGCTTGCGTGCGATGGTTCCTCTCTTATCGCCGCCGTTCGAAGGTCGACCCTTTCAGAGCACCCGCTTGAGGAGTGTCGCGTTTTTTCTTTCGTTTCTCTTTATTATTTTTTTTTTCACCGGGTTTTTTCAACACCGGATCTTATTCCGTGCGTTGAGGCACGCTGCCTGTGCCCAATTCGTCATCCAAAAGGGTATACTGAGTGTGCATGCGGTATACTGAGTGTGCATGCGGTGCCGATAGGCCACATCGAGGGTGTACACGCTCCTACTTTTAGTTTAACTTCGATTTGATGGTAAAACAACATAAGCGAAGTCATTCTGTGGTCGAAATTCATCGTGAACCCGAGACCAGCGGTAGTGTGCATTCCGTACAACAATGTGCATCAGTCGACGAGACGAAGAAATCATTGATTCGTTCATGAATTTATTAAGCACTTTGAGAAACACTCCTTTCGCCCGCGCAGTTGCATACATGCACGCCAGCACTGAAGGCACTATAGCTTCGGATAAAATAAAGGGAAGATATGCCCGAGAAAGAGAAATAGGAGTTTTCTGTCCTTGAACTCCATTTTACAAAATGGCGTCAGATCGTGAATTTACCTCCTTTCTTCCACCTTTTATCCCCATAATTTCTCAAGGAAGTAAAATTGAGGACGCAGAACTTTATTACACCGATCTTAATACTCCCTAAGGGAGTACGGTCCCAAATGAAGGTAGTATTAAGCCCTTAAAACGCCCAATTCGGCTAGTTTGCGTTTACAGTGTACCTCGAAACATTTGAGATGAGTCATGCAGACACGTTTGCCGGAATGGATTTTAATTACTTTCCATACCGTCATGGGGACAGCAATGCAACCAGGTTAATATTAAGCAGGAGCAAGCTGAACAGGCTACCGAATCGCGCATTTTGCGCCTTCCCGATGCTTCAGGAACTCCTACTGGACAGCTGCAATATAGACGATTTTTCTGGCTCACCATTCCAATGCTTGCAGCATCTGAAAGCACTGTCGATATCCGGCAACAATATTGAATCACTGAACGGCAAAAACTTCAGGGGGGCTTCAAAGCCTAGTGACTTTGGACATCAGCAGTAACAACCTCGTGTCCTTTCAAGGATCGTACTTACTACCGACCTTCGTTTTCTTACGATCTCTGTCGCTAGCGAACAACTCGCTTGAAAAACTTGATCTTTCTCCTCCGGGCGAAATATTGATCGAAGAGCTGAACATTGGATGGAACCATGTAGAACTGTGGGAGCCACCCCTTTTTTCGCGGATGCTCAAGCTGAAGAGACTCAGCTTCGCCCACAATCACTTCACACATTTAAATCAACAAATGCTACACGACATACGACACGTTGAAGACGTGGACTTTAGATTTAATAAGTGGGATTGCTTCACCTGTGATCTAAATAACCTTCAGACACTTCTGAAGAAGCAACCATCGAAGTGCAGTAACTGCCTTACATGCGCGACACCTCTTGAGCTCAGCGAATACGATGTTCTCAATGTGCCTTGGAGGGCAGATGAGTGTGGTCCCCCCTGATTACTATCGCATGTACGTCGTTCCCGGTTTGCTATCGTTCATGGTAGCTATCCTACTTGTTAATGTCGCCTACCGAAACCGCTGGTACATCATGTACGTCCTTCTCTACCTAAAGGTAACCGTTAAAGGGTACAGGAGGCAAAGATACGCCGGCCGCTTTCTATGGGACGGTTTTGTCTCCTACCACGCCTCGGACGCCGACTGGGTTCATGAGGTGCTCCTGCAGAGGCTCGAGTCGCCACCTATGGAGTTCCGACTGTGTGTCGCAGAGCGCGACTTCATTCCGGGGATGCAAATCACCGAGAACATTATCCGAGCTATCACGCAGAGCCGTAAATCGCTGTTCGTGATAAGTCGCGAGTTCTGCCGCAGCCGTTGGTGCATGTTCGAGCTGAACCTGGCGCAGCATCGCCTTTTCGAAAGCGACCGGCAACATGGCATGGTGTTCATCAAGAAGAACGATGTCGAGAAGGCTGAGATGAGCACTTTGCTCCAGTACCTCACAAAAACACGAACGTACGTCCAGATCCCACAGGATGAATCAAGCGAGGCGGTCAGCAACTACTTCTGGCTCCAGTTGCAAGCGGCGCTGCAGAATTAAAAACGAGGATTGAGAAGTAGAGAGACATCAACAGCATTTCTCAGGGGAGTAGAGCCAGGATGAGAAAGCAAAAAGTGCCAATTAAAATATTCCTGCTTGACAGCGTTTATTGGCTTGAGAGCAACAGAACCAAGTGCGTGCTCGCGCTGTTCACCCACGGTGACAGGTCATTTTCAAAAACTGAATTCTTCCGTGGCCAGCTGCGTCAATCAAGAAACCACACACATACCAGATTGGTCGTGCAGCTTCTACGAAAAGTACTTCAGGGCGCTGTGTTGCGAGCGCATCGTAGGAAAACTGAAGCCAGAGAAAGTCGAGTCTGACCAAAAGCCACATAAATGTCACAGCAAACGACCTGAAGTGCAGCAACAGGCGGAGGTGTCGCTCCCTGTAGCGAGTGTGTCGCGCCATTGACCTCGCCGTCTTCCTACAGGACCGACAATGTTGTGTTCGCGCTTTGCTTCATTTACTTATTGCATGAATGACGAAGGCGCGCATGCGGTTGTGCTCTTTAGTCACACGATTTTTTATCTCTCGAACGTCATCTTCAGACCGCCTTACGTCCATGCACACTATGGCATTAGCCAGGTCAGGGAATACGTAGGTAGGTAGGTACTAAACTTTATTAAAGTCCTGAAGAAATCATCCCCCCAGTTTTCATTGAGGGAGGACCGCGGGCCGCTCCCACGTCGGGACGGGAAGACCAAGCCTCACCGCCGCGTCGTGGGCCTTCTGTTGCGAAGAAAACTTTTTATACTTGAGGACCCAACATATGTTATAGCAAGCGTGTCTGGGCATAACACGCAAAACCATTATAATGGCCTGAGTGTATTCTTATAAACATGTTTTAACAGTTATTTTGTAAAAAGCGAAAATAAACCCTGTTTCGCTCATACAACCTCTCATCCTCCGCCTCCTCCTGGTGATACCGATTACTTCAACGCACGAATCTCGTGAGCTGCCAGTGCGGCTTGAACTCTTTCAAAAAGGGTGAAATTGAGGCGGCTTTTGGGCAAGCAGCTATAACAGCCATCCCTCACACTGCACTTTCTTTCTTGAAAATTATGTGTTCATTAATTTCCATTGAATAATTACGGGTCACGCTTATAGCGCGCGCGCCGTTCGTGACCAGCAAGTATACCGTGAGTGGGGCGATAACGCAAAAAGTACACACAGTATGGGTGACTATTACTGTGTTGGGTCAGATTGACTGCCGAAAGACGACTTCTTTCTTGGTTGCTTTTTTTTTTTTTGGGGGGGGGGGAGTTTGCAAGGTTCCGACTAGCCGAAGCTGTTTGGAAGTGGTCGAGATTGGCCTCATTACATCGAGTTTTTTTTTACTGTTTCACCCCTAATGAGCTAGGGGTGATGTAATGGAAATTTCTGTAATGAGTTTTTTTAAAACAGTTAATGGTTTTCTGATGAGCAGCTGGAATCACTGCGGCACCTGGCGGTGCAGATCTCAACGACGCGAATCTTTCTCCGTGGCCTCTGAGATCAAGCCTGGGCCGCGTGAAGAAACCCAAAGTTAGATCAAGGTTACCCGAAGATAGATCAAGATCAAAGTTAGATCAATAGATCAAGATCAAGTTAGATCAAGATCAAGTTAGATACAACAGCGCCGAAGTGCGAGTGGTTCATCCCTCGTGGTAAGTGGTTTATCCCTTGTTTATCCCTTTCTCTCTTCCAATGAAGGCTTCGATTTAGAGCTGGGAATAATTCGTCGACAGGTAACACACGCGTTGCACTTGGGACGCCACGTCTCAACACGGTGACATCTTCGTGGCGCACGCGTCCATTTCCCTCGTCTCCTTTCTCAGCGACACAATACTCGAGTCAGCGCTCAGAGTCGGCGTCTTTTGTACAAGAAAAAAAATCTTGGAGGAGCGCTTGAGCGTCTCCTACAAGTGTAGAACCCGACAGCGTAATCGGGCCCTGTTCACAACGCCTTGTGAATCGGTAGCCTCGCTTCGATTTTCGACGGACACCTCAACCGTCCCGGTAGGACGGTTGAGGTGTCCGCGTCAAATTAGATAGGGTGTCAGCGTCAAATTAGATAGGGTGACAGTTGAGTTGATCAGTGATCAAACAGTGGTAGCGAATATTTTGCATGGCATTAATAGAAGAAAATTGTGCCATCTTCGCACTAACGGTGTCAAGCCTGAAGGAAGAGCGAAGCTGGGTGCCGTCCTTGTTTGTCTTTTTTTAAAGACGATAGTCTTTCTTGGGATACTTCAACGCAGAAATTTTGGTCTGTCTGTCTGTCTTTCTATCTGTCTGTCTGTCCCTCGATTCAGCCACCCGGCCAAAGTTTAACCCCTTGCTGAACGCCCAGCCATATTGATCAAGTGTCTGCGTTCATACTTGTGAACATTGTCGATCAAAAATCAAATGTTACGCATATCTGAGGCGCAACATCAATAGGTAAGTATCAGGTGGCGTGTTCCATTAATAGAAAATATATAGGTATGTAATTCTAAAGACCCTAGTGTTTCTTAGGCTGCGCTGAAAATGCGACGCTATGCACGAAAAAGCCTGGCAGTGGCCCTGGGTTCTGCACAAGCTCATGATTCCCGATGCTACTGCCAGATGGCGTCCATATCTCACGCAGTGCCTCCTCTATTTTATCTATGCCAGCCAGATGCGGCCGGTTCAACATAGAGGAGGCTCTGTCTGAGGCAAGGCAAAACATAGTAGTACGGCCGGCAGAAGACTATCGTCTTTCGACGACATTTGCAGCGAAGCACGCAGATACGCGGCCAATTTTGTATCTGTCTGTCTTTTATATGTCTGTCTTTATCTGTCGTTCTGGGGGTCTATTTTTTTCTTTCTCTTTCTTTCTATCTATTTCTTTCTCTCTCTCTCTCTCTTTAACGTGTTTCACGTGCTCCACTTCTCCAAGCAGAGTTTTCGTTGAACGCTCGCACCTGCTGTACTCTGTAGCGGGGCCTGCCCCCATTCCTGTGGCACATATCCAGCCGTGACTTTCTGCGGCCACCGATGTTCTTACGGTGGGCTCAGACATCTCCGCTGTTGAAACAAATGCAGCTGGGGATGTCGTGTAACGCGCACGACAGCCCGACAGTATCCACTTGAAGCAGCGGAATTGATACCAAGGAATTGATACCGTTTTGCGGCAGCGGCCCGGGCGCTCATCGCGGCGCTGCACAGGAGAGAGAATGAGGCGCGCGCTTCGTCATTTTCATACCGCGGAACTACCGTGGCGCCCCCAGCGGATTACGCAGCTGTCGCACCACCTGTCATGCGCGCCGCTCCGTAGAGTAGAGGGTTCCTAGAGGAGAGAACAGTGTTCTGGTTCGAATAGTGGGTGCTTCCATACTTAGTATGAAAGCACCCACTATGCGAACCAGAACACTGTTCTCTCCGCGCACGACAGCCCGACCGTATCCACTTGAAGCAGCGGAATTGATACCAAGGTATGCTAAATGCAAGCGATGCTAGCAGCAGGTTATGCGGGGGAGTAAAGATGGGAAAACTTTCGGGCATGAAATGAAATCAGCTCGCATAATACCGGATAAAGTGGAGAGCTTTGGGGGAAGCCTTCGTCTCGAAAATATGCTAATGAAGAGGAAGAACATGCAGACGCAGGGGTGATGTTAATGATGTTGGAAGAGGAAGACGTTATATTGAAATGAAGCATAGAACAGGGCGGGGCCTTGATGGCGCCACCAGCTACTAGTTGCTTAGCACAGCAACCATACAAGATTAAAAAAAAATAAAACGGGTACAAAATATGTCATACAGCAGAACACAAGATGTGCGAATACAGTACAATCGAACAGCACATGAGTCAACAAGACTTGTGAAATCAGTGTTACTTTTTTATTTAAAAAATTCTTTTGTATATTTAAGCGTAATGCTAAGTACTTGTCCGCCACAGTGGATCAGTGGCTAAGGTGCTCGGCTGCAGACCCGAAGGTCGCGGGTTCGATCCCGGCCGTGGCGGTCGCATTTCGATGGAGGCGAAATGGTAGAGGCCCGTGTTCTGTGTGATGTCAGTGCACGTTAAAGAACACCAGATGGTCAAAATTTCCGGAGCCCTCCACTACGGCGTCTCTCATAATCATGTCGTGGTTTTGGGACGTAAAACCCCACACAGACACAGAAAGACAAAAAACTTTATTGAAGTCCTGAGGTACTAGCCCCAGATATTATTATTTATTATGCTAAGTACTAATAATATGCGACCTGCTAGCAGCGCTATCGGTCCGCTAAGCATTGCGGTAAACTTTGAGCACGTCGACGCAGACGCGTGAGCTCGCTCTTGCGCACCTCGGTGCCTTATCTTGTGGCGAAGTGAAAGCGTGTCAATAGCCTCTCAAAACGCTAACGTGGACGTGCAAGGTTATCAAGAGTTTTTTTCTGTCAGCCACATTAACACTTGCATTATAGCTTAATGGCATTTACATGAAATATGACAGCGGCGATAGAATTGTTTCACATCGTTTTAAATGCTAGTTATTATCAGGGCGCCACCGCGTAGGTATGTGCTACCACGCTCGCTAGATGAGATTTATCTAGCCGCTGTGCCCTCACTGATGAAGTGTTTGTACGTTCACTACCCTTTAGAAAAAAAAAAACGCTTTATTTTCCAAGTTTGTCGGCGTTGGTGCCGACGCCGGAATTTCTGCGAAACGAGCTCTTTAACGCTATCGCGTTAAAACTATGCAGTCTAGACGCCTATAGAAACCCTCCTTTCTCTGAGCTTCGTTGGGTTTCGGGGGAAGTTGAAGGGGAGGGCGTACTTGAACTTAGTTGAATACTACATGTCCTGCAATGAAAACGAACAGCCATTACGTAATATTTAACATTTTCTATTGAATAACGGAAAGTTTTATAACTATATACATTCGTGCCCTCTGTTGTACTGCACACACAACAAAGACTATACCACGTATTTCTGAGATTTAAGCTAGATGTGAGCTCGTGGAACCGATTGCATTAGATTATGAGCGATGCTGGTGCGTACAGCACGTGCGCGGGTCGCTAACGAGGGCCGGCTGGAGAAAACAGCGTAGGTCAATACCGCGGAAATGTAATTGGTGCCTAGGCGGCGGTGCTTCGTACCGCATGGATTCGCATATGGCAAGTTTTCGAGTTAATTTGCCGAAACGGCTCTAACGAGGTCACTCCAATAATCGAGAACGTTAAACCGTGCCCGAGTGAACCAACTACAATTTTCGTGCTAATTGACTTTCTTTGTGCAAACTACAAAAGGCACTGGACACTGCCAAAAGAGACCCATACTCAACACATCAGATAGTTCGCGCAAAAAAAGTTGATGTTTAACCAGCTGGCCCATTCTTTTTTTTTTTTTTTTGTGCCAATGGTAGTGCCTAGTTAGCGACTCACTATTGCGCTGGCTCTGCCGCGAAATCGTTTGAATTATTTTGCCATCCTCTCTCTGCGCGCTTTATCGCAGTTAAAAGTTGCATCGGTCCCGGCGCTGCAGCATATACTAGCCTCAAAAAAACAACGCCGTCCCTCGTGCATTTTCGTAGGACGACTCGAAGGGGAACTCCATCTTTTTTTTCTTCTTGCCGATTGTGCCTATCTGCCCACCGAAAGATTTCTGCCCATAACGTGGTTTCGCATGGCCTCCTAGATCGGCGGCATCGGCAGGTTTCTGCCCCTCACGTGATGTTGCACTGCCTCTTAGATCGGTGGCATTGGGGGGTTTCTGTCCCTCACGTGCGGTCGCAGTGCCCCCGGAATAGACCCACCTTTGACCAAGCGACTACGCAATGTAATGACATCATCACGTGATCACATGTATGTGGCGCTATAGTAACACCATGACGATGTCACAATTTCGGGGGAGCTATGGCGTCGTGATGGCATCATATGGTTTCGTGATGACGTGATGGTTTTGTGCATCACTCTTGTTCACGCGGACAACGCCGACGGCCAAATTTTCGCATTTGATTAAGGGTCTAAGGCTTTCGCTTTAGAAATAACCGCCCGAGTGAGATTAGTCAATTTCGAACATTTCGTTCATATCGGTGTTCGCAAGATACACAGCCAACTTTCAACGGGTGTATTTTAGCTATCATAATAACCACCAAACGGGTATGAGGCACACCGTAGTGGAGGACGCTGGAAATTTTGATTACCTGGGGTTATGTTATGCATGTGGGCGTGTTGGTGCAGATGCATAATAAAATTACTGCACACGTAAAGGGACAGGGGGGAAAAGATGAGACACGACAAAGGGATAACTTCCAAAAAATAGCCTTATTCGAAAAGAACCTAGCCAATATATACCCTCCCTGCTCCCGCAAGCATCATCGAGGTCGAGGCATCATGAAAGCCAACAAAATCCGCCTTTTTCCATTTGCCTGCGCTGCCCTCCGTCGTTTTGGTAGGGTTTTGCTGAGGACCGGGAGAACTGGCATTGCTAGAACGAAGGCCTCCGAGACCAGGAGGCGTTTCGCGACATTTCCTCTAGGGCAGGGGTCTCAAACACGCGGCCCGCGGGCCGCATGCGGCCCGCGAGGCTCTCATTTCCGGCCCGCGACCAGGCATGACTGTCTTCACTCCACATTTTTTTTTATTTTCTTAGTAAATATGTTCATGAGTAGACAGGCATGACTGATCTAAAGCATTGTTTTCGTGCAGCACCCCATGTAGTCACCATGTGTTGAAACATAGCCGCGAAAAATAAAATAAAAATAAAGGTACGTTTCAGAATCGGCGTCCAGACTTTCGTCATTTTGGAGGTCTCTATAGACATGTTGGAATCCTGGTACCAAATATCCTTCAGAAATGACCCGTAAGTAATATATTGGAAAGGTTTTCTTTCAAATGGCAACGTCTGCTGACGATTTTTGCAAACTGCCCCCCTACTTTACATTCTTCCCGGCCCTTGCGGGACTCAACTGCGTGACTGCGGCCCGCTGGCTGAGGTGAGTTTGAGACCCCTGCTCTAGGGGAAGGGCACGTGCGCCGTGGCATCGTGAAAAAGGCTGATTGCCACTGCGGGTGACTCATGCCTCAGCCCTTCATTGATAGCGCTTTCCAGCAAGGAGCTTGAATACCTGCTGCGTACGCGACAACGCAGGTATCACGCTAACAAAGCGTAGGTCTCGGTGATTATCGGCATCATTGTACGGTTCGCGGTGATTCCACACGC